>VUJU01001464.1:0-56817 GCA_009835225.1 Aphis craccivora | reverse complement strand
TTATCGTAGGTTTTGACATTTGTGTATTTTTTTTTAAATGTTCATAATTATTTGAATAATGCGAATTGGTAAATGATGTGATTGTGAAATCTATACCATTTTGTGTTTTTTGCTCTTTTCAGATAATCAGTTAATTATTTATAATAAGTCATTATTATAACAACTAAAACTTGAAAAAAACTAAAAAGTACCCATTATTCAATTGACGTTTAGGTAATTGATTTGATAAATGAAATTTTTAAAGTTTAATCATTAATCTATATTATTGACAATCATTATCATAATATAGTAACTGTCGTTTCAATCGTATTATTCACTTAGATGTTTGTTGTTATCCAGACCAGAGATTTAAAATTGTTATACATAGTACTTAGGTTAAATTAACTGGTCTTTTTTTAAACATTATTATACCTACCAGAAGATACGTCGTTGGATTAATTTTTTTTATTCATAGCAATTGCAGTACCTATCTAGAGAGTTAGGTAAGTGAAATTTAAATTTTAGACCTGGGGTCTTCAATAATTGAAAATTCTCTTCGAATTGTTTTTATTCTCTTTTCATATAGGTATAACATTTTCAATAGCTTTAAGTTTAATTAATAAGTTTTCACATTGATTACAGTTCCTTTTATTGTTCATAATATTATTATCTTCATCATGTTGGTGGATAAATGATTATAATTGCATTTTTTTTTTTTTAACACATCGTCATTCGTTAAACAATATCACCTGAACTTTTTTTTCTAAAACAACGAAATTTATAGACTTAGAGCTCGGATTTATATGCATTAAATACATACCAAAAATGCGCTAAATAATCTTAAATATGAATAAATATATGAAAGATAAATTGAAAATATTTATTAAAAATTAGCTAAAAGAGAAAATTATTTTTTGAGCTGCAATTATAGTAATATAATAGCAATAATAGCATTGGCCAATTATATTGATCGCAGTTCTTATTTGGGAAAAATGTTTATTCCTACAAGTATAATACAAATTAATCTATTTTTATACTATGAAATTTTTTTAAATATAGGTATTAAACAATAGTATATTATAATTTATCATACTATCATATGAGAACAAAAAACTACGAATATTCCCTAAAAAAGTTTTATTTTTAAAATCATTATGTCATAAAATAACTATTGTGCTCACTTAGCATATATCATACGATCAATCAGCATAAATATGCAAATGCATACAAATTCGCGCTATTGTTATAGTTGTCAAAATTAATGGAACACAAAATTACTTTATTTAAAAGTATTCTATTTTGTCAAATAAGTTTTATGCATCTTAATCTTCGAGATAGATAATAAGATATATGACGTATGATTTCTTAATGATCTATTAAAATCGAAATTCTACGTTGAGTTTTAAATTATGTTAAATATTATTAAAATTTGATAAAATATAAGAAGTTAAAAATCATTATTTAACATAACTGATGGGTCATGGATGGGTAATCCTTGTTTAAATTAATTCTTATTAATTCGCACTTAAATTTAATCATGTTCCGATTTACACGTACCTAACGAGTTGACTTAATTTACTTTAAATATGTTTGAATCTGGGTATATGGTTATTGTTTTTTGTGAATGCAGCAGTTAATAATGTCATCTTCAAAAAACACACAGTCGTCATCTGGGTTCAAGCCTAAAGAGCAACAACCACCTAAGGTCTATGTCGAGATGCGAGACAAGAACTTTGCTGAAAAAGCTCGACAGAAAGATGGTCTGCCACCGGTAGACAAACATGCGTCGAAACCGCAGTTTCCACAGCTT
The DNA here is from genome assembly GCA_009835225.1 of Aphis craccivora. Classification (NCBI taxonomy): domain Eukaryota; kingdom Metazoa; phylum Arthropoda; class Insecta; order Hemiptera; family Aphididae; genus Aphis; species Aphis craccivora. The sequence continues at coordinate 55,028 of VUJU01001464.1, read as the reverse complement.
GGATCTAAACAAAACTTGGGTCAAATGAATGATTCAAAAAAGAAATGATATTAATAAAAAAAAAAATGTGCATCATCTTACTGAAAATAAACGTACCATGACAACTTTTTTTTTCTTTCTGTATTACAAAATCCCAATATATCTGGTAAATAGAAAATAGTAATTTATTTTTAAATATACATATAAGTAGATATTCAAAGATGTTTAAAATTATAATATTTTAAAATGTGAATGACTTGAAACCGAATCATTGAAAATTGAAAATTATAAAAATATAGATTTAATTTTTTTTTTTAATGTCATTTAGTATAAATAGTATTTATTATAATAGCATGCTAAATATTTTATATAATTTATATTGTTAATTTTTAAGTCAATAAGTGTAAAATAAATCAATTGTTTTTCTGTCATTGTGCAATGTGCATATAACTTACAATAATAAATGTAAATCATTCAAGTCATCAAGAATTTTTGAATTACTACAAAATGATTTGAAAAAATTGTCTTCGTCTAAATAATATTTAAATTCGTCCAATAAATATTGCTAATATCTAGAAACAAAAATTGTTTTAAAATTAATTTTAGATTTTGTTTCAGAATAAAATTGTTTGATAATTTTAGGTTGCCTATCTGTTTTATATACGGCATAATTTTGTGGGTCTGTGATAAATGATAATTCAATTGTGCTTAAGCAATGCGCCAATGTTTATTTGCCAACCCATTCGTTTGAAGTGAGTTTTTCAACTGCCCGTCTAGGTTCAGTTTTTCATTTTTTTTTTTTTTTTTGTAACAATTTTTAATAGATGGAGAAACACCACCATCGCATAATCATAATAAAACATACATTATACCGATTGTAGCTTGTCCACACCGTAATTATAAAAATTACTCAATAGTTAATCAAAAATAGGGTATACGGATTTATAATATTTTAGATTTCTTTCCGCGTAAGCCATAATAGTATATTAAAACTGTTAGTACTATGGCGACCCTTGTCCCACTTTACTTTGGTCGCCGTAGATGGGTTACCTACTGTCGCACCACCGAGCGGCGTTGTCGGTGTATCCCTTTTACTTTAGTACCCCCGACCGATGCACATCGACTCACTCCGACGCACTGTCCGTTCGAGTTTTCGTCTTCTTTTTGTACAAAGAATAAACACAGATTTCTATATAGAACTAGATAGCGAACTCCCGCTATCAATTGAAGCCAGGTTTTTCGGTTGGCATTACATGGTAAATATTAATTATGTTGTGTTGTATTTAATGATGTCTAAACCTGTTGTATAAAAAAAAATTAATAATATTTTATATTAATCATTTTTCATTTATTTCTATATTTTACCATTAAAAACGATGTTATTTCTTATATATTTTTTATAAGAAATGTAATGTTTTGCCAACCGAAAAAATGGTGGAAACTGATACGCGAGCTTCAAAGTTAACAATATAAATAATATACGAGTTCCTTTTCTAGTTAGTATAGAAGTCTGTGAGAATAAATTGTGTTTTTCTTTTTATATGATAACGCCCGTCATTTGTTGTCGCGTAATACATTTATACTGATAAAACTTTTTTTCTTAGTCGGAAATTCAGACGTTTTTTTTTAAGGTCCATAACGTCAAACATTCATTCCCAAACATCAACTTTTTCCAATGTTCAAATTTTCCTAATAACTAGATTTCCTATTGTTCATTTTTTACCGATTGGTGAAAATAAATATTAGTCCCACCCCCCCGCACCATCAACAGGTCTCTGCTGGTCGATCACTCGTACGTCATCGCGTTTCCACATTATAATACGTCAATTATACATTTATACGTCGATTACTTATTTCTAAAATAAATACGTACGTTGGAGATACCGCGGCCGATCGTTTTCTTCGTTCGTTTATCCAATAATAACTTACGGAAATCTAGTTTTAACATTTTTTATCGGTTAACAATTTAATTTTATTGAATGTCATAATGGATTATGATGATATTGATATTATATTAGTATGTCATCAAGGGCGCCCATAAGAAAATTCTCAAAGAGGGGGCAAAATTTTAATTTATCAATTCATTTATAAATAGGAATGGCTTTATGTATATTTTATATACTATGTAATATTATATATATAATTACACTTAAATTTGTGATCATAAATAAAATATTATGATGATTGGTGGTGTAAATATACACATACATATCGTATCCATGGCAATACACAATATTTTAAGTAAGGTGGATATATATATAATATATTTATAATCCACGTATCCACCTTTATTTTAAGAATTTATAATTATCCATAGAATAAAAATGAAAAAGCATGTTGTTTTTTACAACTGATTGATAACCTGGTTTTCCATAAAAAAATTTATAGATTATCTTATATTAAATTACATTTTTAAATTCTATCTAAATAATTAAATAGATTCTGATCACAGTAAACAATATGGTAAGATTTTCTGATTTTCAACATTTTCTAGGGGGGACATGTCCCTCCCCTTCCCCCACAAGGGCGCCCTTGTATAAATAAAGATTGACGAATGGCTATGGTGCGCGGTTGGAGTGAATTATAATATTCATAACAATAATAACAATATACGACGTACTATACGCTTGCGCTGCCGACCACGCATGCGCTGCCTAACACGGACATTCGATAGTAAACGACTGATTCCGAACATATCTACACACACAAACACACTACGTAACGAGTATAAGAGATCGAATTGCCTATACACGATTCCTTATTGAATCACCGCTTTAATCCCCTTAATGAACAGTGTTATTGTCGTAGAGGTTTCATTTTTATTATTTGTGTTTGCAGAGAATCGTTTAGTTCTCAAAATGAGAAGATATATAAAAGGAGAAAAAATATATATATTTATAAAATAACATACAATAGGTACTGTTTGGATATAAATATTATTTAAAATTTATTTCTGTAATCTGTACATTATTAGGTGCTTCGATAGCCTGTATATTTTGTGTTGATGATCAGGGCCGTCCCTAGAGGGGGGTGTGGGGGTGTCAACCCCCCCTCCCCAAAGCTTGATCATTCGAAACATATCAGTCGGCACATTTGATATTGAGCCACCGAGTCGGCCATTTAACAACATTAAACTATTAATTACATTATATTAGTATTTATTTGATAAAAACAAAAATTCAAAAAAAAAAAAAATCATTATTTTTCCATTAATAATATTATATTATTATTTTAAATTTCCGAAGAATATGTTATAACTTAAAAGTTATAGGTAAGTATAATACTAATATTTTCTTTAGGCTTTAGCGATAAAACGTGATAAAAAAAATAGATTGGGTATGTATTATTGGGCGGGTTTCGGACGTCAACCGTCGGTAACTACCGTAGTATCTATTATACTATATATATCCGTTATGCTTATGCCCATATAGCTCGTGTAAAATATGTACATATCATGTATGTTATTTTTACAGATAATAACTGTCTGCGCATGCGCAGTATACACTTTTTTCTATAATAAAATTATAGCAACGCCTATTTTGAACACCGTACTCAGATAAGCCTATTTTTTTAAAATAATTTTGATGTATCAACTATGGTTTTAAATTCAAAATTGACTGAATAGAGCTGTGTCAATTTTAATAAATAATCCATTAAAATAAAAATTTTATTAATTTAATTAAATTAAATCATTTATAATTAGTTCTTATTGGTTACTTTTTAAATATTTGTACGTTCCTATTTTTCTTTTGAATTATTCTTAAAAAGACTAACATAGTATAAGTATAATATTATAACATTTCTAAAAATCTATAAAATATTAATGTAATATAGTAGAAAACGTATAAGAGCGAAACGAGAAAAAATTTTAAGTCGGCAAATTGATAGCCCCCCCCCCCCTGGGACCATGAATTATTGTTCAGGATGGCCCTGAAATAATGATGATGCAATAGCTACAGTGGATATAATTGGTTTATGATAACTAATTACTAAAATTCGATATAATATTATGTACACTCTCGATTCGATTGTATCAAAATAACGAGAAAATACACGATCTATCGTTATTCCTGATTTTGTTATTGAAATTTATCGGCGGTCATTAAATAAATAAATCGTGACGGATTTTCGTCTTATGACTGTGTGTCGCGGCCTTAAAAATGTACAACCAGCGCACGTATAAAATTATAGTTTCACTTCAAAAAAATAGAATTATATAACAACAGCCAAATTGGTAGATATAATATTTTTGTAAAAAGTCTAGATTCATTTTATTTTATACTGCAGACAACGACTATGTTTGTTATTGTATGTATGTATGTATAAATGTATGTATGTATGTATGTATGTATGTATGTATGTATGTATGTATGTATGTATCAGTTGCGGGTCGTAAATAAGGGCGATGGGTCGATCGCCCCCCTTTTAAAATTATCATTTACTAATCTATAAGATTAATATCAAATTAATTTAAAATTGAAGCTTAAAAATAATTCATTCAACACTGTAGCTTCTGAGAATCGATAACCAATAAAAATTTTCCAGGATTCGCGAGCAGCAAAAAAAACAAATGTATTTCATTACAATGCAATTCGTACAATAAACTTTTGTATGAATCATATATAGATAGGTACTTATGATACAATAATTCTACAATAAATAAATGGTCTAGACCAGAGGTTCCCAAACTAAGGGTCGCGCTATATTTTTATATTAAAAATAAATATATTTTTTGTTGTAAGCAATTGATTCACTAAAAAAAATAGGTCATGTAATAAAATATTTAGGGTCACCAAATTTTAAAAAATTCCCAAAATGGGTCATACAATAAAAAGTTTGGGAACCTCTGGTCTAGACACTATTGAGAGAACTTTTAGATTGTATACCTACATTTAATAAATGTAGGTATCCTTTAATATTAGAATTATAATGAGTAATTATGCGGGGAAAAGCTTAACAAAAAAGAATACTATTAAATTAATATTAATTATTGCATTTATTTATGATGTACATTTTTAATTTAATATGTTTTACTGAATATTATGTGACAACAGTTTTTTTTCAAACAATTTTGAATCGTTAATAAAACTTTATGTTCATTCCGATCAACAACAAAAAAACCATACGATTACATACATTTTGAAATTCACAGATTTTTGTCACCTTTTTTCAATATCAGTACAAATATTTATAGTGTACCTATAAGTTATAACCTATGTCCTATTCAATAACGGTTATTGAGTTTTGTTAACAATATTAATTTGAAAGGGCCCATTGAAATGCGCCGTACTCGTTACGGCCGGTCCCGTAGTCTGTGAAGGTAATATTTAAATATTTATTAACTTACTGCAGTTATTATAAATTATAATTGATATAATCACTCGATAAAATAATATGTAATTTTGTAGTAGACATGGATATTTTTTTGAAAATGTTAACTAAAATATGCGTTTATTATAATATTATATTATACAAAAAAAAAAAAAATCCTGCAATGTATTATAACAATATTACAGTACGTTTCACTAAGTCGAGAAACTGCACAGTATTTCCTGTTATTTTGTTGACTTATGTTATCCCGCGGTGACAATGGTTTATAATGCAGGTACCTTGAAACGTACTTTGAAACGTACCCCGCCACACCGTACATGTACTCTTTGGTCGACGACATATTATTATTATTATTGGCGCCGAAAACACGATTACTGTCCTTTTATCTTTATGCTTGTATAAAAAAAACACACACACACACACATACCTATCAGCTATCACCTTTGCACTCCAAAACATTTAATACTGTTGACTTAAATTATTTACTGCTTATAAATATACCCATATAATATTATAACATATAGTTCGGATATACCAATATAATATGCATACTTTGTTCATATTTTATTACATTATATTATTGTATACTAAGTTTTAGTAGTGTAAGTAAATCATCATTATAGACATTATATGATATTTAAAGCACAATATTGTGAAATATTTTAAAACTAACATTATAGTATATACCTATTTTTCTTTGTGCGGAAATGTGCAATCACTACAATGATGTGTTTTCTTAAATATGACAAGGTGAAAAAGCACAATCGTTTTTCGCAAAAGAAAAAGGTAAAAAGTCCACAATCACGTCACACCCGCGCAATTATAAGAATACATAGGCACAATTTTTTTTTAGCATCTGGAATTCAAATATTGACAAAAATTTGTCAAAACCGTGAATATTTGCAAATTATTTCGTAGGTATAATTCATAAAATGTTTTGTATAAGTAGCTAAGAGTTGAAAATTCAATACGAGATTTTCCATAAGCTTAGCTTATAATAATTATAAAAGAACTTGAATTCTGGTATATTCAGGCTATTAAAACATAAACCACCTTTTTCACCAACCATTCGAAATTATATTCTAGGCTGACAAATCATTGCCGTTCAGAATCGTTTTTCGTATACAATGATACCTATCACTGGATTCAAATTTAACACTCCTATATGTATAATAATGATCCATACGGCACCTAATGTACAACAGAGCGGTACCCACTTAGCCACTTTTTTTTTTAGAATTAAATACCTCCAATATGACATGTTAGATACAAGGAATGTCGAATAGTCGCTAAATACCCAAGACCAGCTCTATGTAAAAAACTTCCAATTTCATAACTGACACGAAAAATCTCAGGGGGGCAATAGCCCCCACTGCCCCCCTTCTGGACGTTCCCGCACCCCGGTATATTAAGCTCAAACATAATGTATATATGTTAATGACTTAATGTGTTATTATTACGCTCATAGGTTAAAATATGTAATTCCAGTGATCTTTATTAGTTATTATCAAATATATAATATTTGTATTAATATAAATGTAGTTAATTAATAAAATATATAATGTCAATTTCTACACGAAATCGAGTTTGTAATATAATTTTAATTTGTAACATGTTTAAGTGTTCTTGAAAAAATATACCTTAGTAATAGGAAAATATATCCTTAACGACTTAATACAATAACAATATGTGATTTCATTTACATTAGACAAATATAATAATATAAATTATTTAATGGAAACTGCTATTAAACAACAACTCACATTTCACTATCGGTTATAATTTACAAACGCGTACAGCGTTTTTTACATACAATTAAGCAGAGATAATGATTATAATATTTTCGAAGAAACGATAAAATACCAATTTATATATAATTAAGTTTATTGATACTAATAATGATGTGATAGTAATTATCGTTTATTTTCCATTCGGTTAGTCATTTTCACAGATAATATAATTCTTCATTAGTAGTCATTAACCATCAATTATTTAAACGACAAAATTATTGATTTTGAATACGTTACTGTGCCCAGCATAAATACGGTTTTTTTGATAGTCATTATTTATTATTCGTGAAAATTAAATCGGAAAACAAATACGGCCCTGCTCCGAACGAATGTGCGCACGAGTCGCCGTACTCATTACGGCCGGTCCCGTGTTCTGTGACGGACCGCCGGAGGGCGGCAGCCACCCGAGTCAGGAACAGAATACGGCACCAACGCCGCCGACCGCAGACAATAATAATAATAATAACAAATATATATAGCCTTGTGTTGTAAATCGTGACGGATTTTGGCTCGTGGCCTTGAAAATTTACACCCAGCGCGCGTATAGTAGTTTCACTTCGAAAAATCAATAGGGTTTCCTATAGCGACGCACCGTATTTGATCACGGTCGTCTGGTCGCAAATACGCCATCGAATAATACAGAATGGGCGAGGAAGAAGGGTCGTCGGTATGGCAACACCCTAATGCGCGTTTCCTACTATTTATTTTTAGCTGCGTCGTATATCCGTGTTATAAGCAGATTCAACGTTAATAATAATATTTTCTCTCTATTGTCATGTAAAAAAAATTCACAAGGTCACAGCAATAACGAAGACCAGTGGTGTCATGGGATATCGTGTAGACAATATTCAAACATACTATTATGTACTATAGACTATAGACTATAGTCTATAACTCTATAATACCTATTGTATATTTATCGCCCATTATTGTTATTGAGTAAAACGTATAATTTATAGACAGAAGATTGGACCATTGAAAAATGTTTATATAATAGATAAAGTACACATCATATAACAAATTATAATGTTAACAGTATATTTAATAAAATTTATTTTTTGAAAGAAGAAAATTATAAAATATTGATCAGAGAATATATGTATTTATGCGACTTACCGTACCTATACCTAACACAGCACGAAAATATTAAATGAAATATTTCAATCATTTCAATTGTATACATCATATCGACGTGCCATTATTTTATTTATATAGGTATTATGATTATAAAATGTATAACACACAGAGGCGTATTTAGGCATAGTCCCTATAGGCCCGGGCCTAGAGCGGCAACACTGGAGGGCGGTAAATTTTAACGATTTTTTTTTTTTACAAAATTACAAAAAGTAATTTTAATTTTATGAAACAATAATATAACTAATTTATCGTTAGCTCAAAATTAAACAGCTACGATCTATACATGTATATACACACTATAATATAAATTCTTATTAATATTAATTGTTCATTTAAATATGTTTTATAAATAATTTTAGAAAGGATGGGGGGAGGCGGTGAATTGGAAAATGCCTATAGGCAGAAAAACTTTAAATACGCCACTGATAACTCACAGTAAGTAAGTAATATTTTTGAAGAAAACTATATTATATTATAATAATATTATAATGGTATGTATTTTATTTTATTAGAATTAACGTCAAACGCTTTTTACTATAAGTAGCGTAAAATAAATAATAGTTTAAATACAATATAAATATTAATAGTTTAACTTCATTAACTTGAGTGACGATAAAAATAAAACATTTTACAATTATTATTCGTTGTAGCGAAATGGCGTATGACGCCTATCATTACTATATTAATCCGCGGCGGAAAATGCCGATCGGCTTGCGTTTTGATGGGCAAACGCCGAAGTAATAAAAACGTGGAGTATTACATCCGTTGTGTATAGTTACTTCGATAAAACCAACGTATTTTCAATTCGACGGAAAACGACGAGGAAAACGCCGTGTATAGCTTCGGTCTAAGAATATGAAAACAAAGTTAGTACCTAATTCAAATAAATTGAAAACATCGATTCGATTTTCAACTTGACCATGAATGAAATTGAAACCGAATTTATCGCACGTAAGCTGTAAATGAATTAAATTGTGACGTTTGTCTAGGTAATAATCATAGACTTTATAGGCCTTATATTTTTATAGGCTTTTTTTTATTATAGGCTTTTAATCATTAACTGGATGAAGTATATTAAGACGAAAACCAGAGAAGTTCATAAAACAGTTATGCACACGTTCAATCCGACGAATATCAATGGCATTATATGATCAGGAATCAGGATTAGTAAATTGGATCTCAAATGTCATGTTCTCGGTAAATTGGGTCCCAGAAAAAAAGGTAGTAGATAAATTAACTCCCGGAAAGAATATATATTAATTAAAATATATGTAGTTTTTATCATATCATTTTAACATAAATAATATACGGTATAAACAATTAACATATGACCAATGACCATATATATTATTATATGTTATATAATACCTATTATAATAATAATAATATACTATACATTATATAGTATATTATTATAATATGTTCATGCATATTATGACAACTATAGTGAAGAATAAGGTTAAAATTTAACCTGATAATTTAAATATTTTTAAAATATATTTTGATACATTTTAGATTCTGAGCTGAGTGATGAATATACTAATTTTATAACGCTTTTATCATCACATTCTGGAGCAGTAAAAATACTTTAATGTTCAATATGTATCGTAGCAAGTGCCATCTAGTTGGTTAGTTGGTTATGCTCATTACTATATCAATGTTATTAAAAATTCCCATCATTTTTCCAAATAACTCAAAAAGCTTGAAATGTAATAAAACTTAAATACCTAATTATCCACAGTGGCGGCTCGTGTGCTTTGAAAGTGGGAGGGCGATATAAAATTGCTTATTTATGGAAAGTATCGAACATAAATAATATTAATAATAGTTATTTAATTAAATCAATTTAATACATATAAATTATTATATATATTTAGTTATTATGTTACGACTGTACAAAGTAAATAATAAACACAATATATAATGTAAAATATGTGCATTGTGCACGCAAGTTCGAAATCCGTGCACAATGCACATATTATCGGGAGATTAAAATCATCGCCCCGGCTGCAGTAATATATTACTGTGTTCCCCCTTCTTAGTTTTGTATTCCGATCAAAGTTATGACGAGCGACTTTTAATATCGCCCGAGCATCGTATTCGCTGCACGCGAGTCCCGGAAAATTGTTATTGCTTATCGATTGTCAGAAGCTACAGACGCTACAGTGTTGAATGATTAATTTTTAATCTCCCATTATCTGATAATGTTTTTATAATAGTTATTACCAAGTGTAAATATAGGAAACACAGTTTTTATTTTTGACAATATTGTACCACAATATAAATTTGAAATTTGAGATTAAACTTATTAGTAATAAATGATTATTTTAGAAGGGGGCGATCGCATCTATCTACGGAGCCGATTATTCATAATTCATAAATTCCTGATTATTCATAATTAAATTATACTGTAACCAAAAATCTACACACTTTTTAAATAAACATTTAAAGTTTAAATTTGTACGAAATGAGATGTTGTTTAAATTAAAAATAAAGGTTTTAGTTTTTAGTTGTAATTCAAAAATATTATCCACGAGTACTCACAAGGTTTTAATGTATAATATTATTATGTATTTTATACGCACATTGACACTTTCAAATGTACAAAGTGTTCGGAAAACATTGATTCAACCTATTCTATTTAATAACAATAAAATTAATTACATATCAACATTGTTATAAATTCAATTCGAGTAGGTAGGTACACAAAACTAATACTACATAATATGTAAAGTAATGTGTTTATGTGTTATTATTCGTCAATAATAATGATCGATACTTACATATACTTACATAGTATTTATACTTTTACAAGACTTGTAAAATATGAGTGTATCTAGCTTGCTATTGTATTATTTTTTGTTAAAAAAAAAAAATGACCAATACATAATTATTTTTTTTATATTTTGACAATAGGTAGGTACTTATAATACTTATATGAAATAATATCTCATTTTTCATCGAATATAATGATTATTATATAAACATTTTATTTACTTATATTTCAACGAAAAATATTGGTATGTATATGAATTATTATAATACGAGTACACTTATATGAACAGAATAGTAAATATACAACTTGGTTAACAATTCGTTTCTGTACTTACTATTTTTTTTTTTTAATTTCTTTCAACCTTTATCATGTTTACTTTAAGTTCTTTGTTAACCAAAATATGAAAAAATTAATATTCATTATCTATCTTCTTAATATTACCTAACTTATTTTAATTCTCGGAGTATATAGTTTTTGTTATACGTTTATACAGACAAATCATTACAAAGTAGGTGTGTGTGTGTGTGTGTGTGTAAATTTAAAAAATTTCCGTTATTTTATCTCCATAAAATATAAGCGAAATGAACTTATAAAAGATAATTATAGTATTTTTATTACTTAAACATTTTCAATATGTAAACGTATTGTGTCCATTTATGAGAGGTAATTATTAGTATTGGTACTAATTTTTAGTATTATAGCGTCCACATCCATTATCAGGAATCTTGGAGTGTATGTTTGGGTTTTTAATATTACCCGTCAATGATATTTGAATATAATATACCGCATACAGTCAGCCGATAAGGTCTGAATTCCACCTATTTTTTTAGTAACGTTCCCTTAAACTTTAAAATAATATTATATACATATATATATTTTTCTTATTCTCTCCCGTCTACTCAAGCAATATATAGGTAAAGGTAATTATAATTTATACGGTAATTACGTATTATTTATAATAGTGTTCGTGTATTCATCGTCGGGAGTCTGGAGTAGTCCCACACGGTACTAAGTACTTATAATTTATAAAGATATTGATTTTGTTACGAACAGTGGCTTGTAAAATACAAAGTGAAAGGGAAATGGCTGGGATCCCGCAAATGAACGTTTACCGCGTGTCGAGTGGATGAATTTCCATTTGATTGATATTATTATATTTGTGTTGAACCGCGATCGATAAGTCAGCCCCGCGCCGCAATGCGTGCTATGTCTGCCAATCATCCCCATATTTTCGGCTTGGCGGTGGTGTCCGATCACTTTACAAAGTCGCGCGACGCCCAGGCTGTTGCCGGGCAACGATGTGCCGGCATTTACGCTGCCGAAACGACGACGACACTGCAGCGATCACTGCTCTTTAACAAACGGTGCGCCCATGACGTCGTTGCAAATTACATCATTTTCGTCATGGGCGCACCGTTTGAAGTTCAGTCACCATCGTTTTACGTTTTATGGCCAGGCCTAATTCACCGGATTCCTTGAAAGCTGCACTCTGTTGGTTGTCTTGCACTTGCGAACCGTTTATACTTGTTGCACTCTCGTCATATGGACTTGTCCGAACTTTTCGGTGAGTATTTTAGGTAAAACAATTATTCGATTAGGTATTACGTACAGTCAACCGTATTCTGCGTGTTCGTTATATCCAGTGTTTATTTATTTTTTTTTACCGGGAGTGGGTATCGTACATTTTCAAGGGGTAATACCATAAGAATAGATGAAAACATTTTATTTGTACTTTTTTATTATGACTGTGTGAAGTGGAATCTCAAAAAATTGGTACCTATATACAGAAAAACATCCCTTTTTCTGCTATACCTCCTTTCAGAAAAAAAATCACCATAATCCACTAATATTTATTATTCACTGGTATTGGTATGCCTTCATAATATGTAGTTTCGCGCACTGTTTTTCCTCTCCACCCGTTACTACCCATACTGCCATGTGGATATACGAAAACCGGTCGCCCCTAGGTTTCTTCTCTTTTGAAAAGTATAAATTATATTACAATGTATAGAATCTTTGATTTTCCGACAGGACGTTTTTGTAATGTATTGTTACCTACACACAATGCTATCAATAGAGTAGTCAACAAACACGCTTTGCATGCTGAGAGCTTACAAACGAAATCCTGCGTTCCCGTTTCCTTTGCCGTCGACTATACAATTTAACATCTACTGCCCTGTAAAAATTGAAGAAGATGATTACAGACTAGCGAAAATGTCTACTTCAATGAGGTAATGTTATTTAGTTTATCTTTACTATCAGTATTCTTAAATTACCTACTAGTTATGATGTATAGGTATTCGTGTAGCTACATTACTTTTATGTGGTTTGCATTATAAAAGCCTATTATATTTGGCTGAAATTCCGTTTACCAAGTTATGTACAAAGATACACAACTCGTTTTAATAATTGTAATACAATTTTATTTTTAAAAACTAATGGTATATAAATACACATTTTTAATTACATTTCAAAATTTTTGAAATGCGCATGCTCAGTAAAAACTTTTTTTTTAATTGCAACACCTATTTTATCATATATTTATCACATCATATTCGGATAGATATATTATTTTTAGGCAATTTTGATGTATCAATTGTGGTTCTAAATTCAAAATTAACTGAATAAGGGCTAGGCCAATTTTAATAAATAATACATTTTTTTTTATTATTTATACAAATTTATAAAGTCATTTAAAATTAGTTCTTATTGGTTACTTTTCGAACATTTGTACGTTTTTTTTTTTTTTTTTTAAGAAGTGTCATAAACAAATACTAACATAATATGGGAATAAAATTATAAAACTTTTGAAAAAATACGTACAGGTATTCAAAAAGTAACCAATAAAAATTAATTATAAGTGATTTTATAAATTTTTAAAAATAGTTCAAAAAATGTATTATTTATTAAAATTGACATGGCTCTTATTCAGTCAATTTAGAACCATAGTTGATACACCAAAATTATAATATGCAAACCAAATTTTCAAAAAAAAAATTGAAACGGATCGAAAACTGTGTATTTATATAATACCAATTTATAAAAAAAAATCAATTTATTCCAAAAAAATTCGACCGAGAAATTCAGTGTTCCCTAAATTGGTGAACACACTGTATAAATACGTTAGGTATTTAAATTAGTTTATTTTAATGAAATAAAATTTAAATATAAATTAATTAGGTATTAAACAAAATGTTTTGCAATATATTCATCATCTATAATCAAATTATTTTGATCTCTGTCGTAATTTCCTGTTAAGTATTAATCACCTTGTTTGTATATACAATTTAAATATACCTCAATAGTAACATTTTAAGATACTTCCTATTAATTGCGATGTATTTCAACAAAATGATCAAAGTTGGAATGCAATGTAGGTAGTTTATAAGTAGCTGAAAAGAAATTTTTCTCTTAAAAAATCATGATGAATTCTGTTATTTTATATCTTATGTGAATTAAAATAATTGAAGAGATGACAGAATAAAATATAAACTAGATAGATACATAAATTCATAAATTAAAAATTAAATTGGCTATATTATCAAAACATAACTCATTACAAAAAAAAAAAAAAACAATTCTTGAGATTAATGTTATATTATATTATTATTTTGTTAAATAATACTATTATACTATTATTTATATACAACTATTTAAACCATTATGACTAAATGTTTACAAACCTATTGTATTTTTTGGGTAAAAACTGTTAAGTTATATTATAAGTAATTATAGGTATTATAGGTATTATATTATAGGTATTATAGGTTTGATTATAGGTATATTATGTTGAAGAATAACTAATTTGGAGATTTGAACATGATGTACAATTTTTTTAGCTCTGTTAATAGTGGTGTGAAACTGATGTTTGATGGTGTACCTCCATATTTTTTTGAAGCAGAAACAAGTGTATACTACATTTTGTACAATTAAATATAAATATACCTTATGAACCTTAAATATTAGAATACATTTTAACTGATCATTAAGTTTTCATAGATACAATTATGTACCTACAATGATCTAATATATTTTTTAATATTAATTATTAGGGGAGTTTTAAATTAATTGTATTAAATTATAGGTTTTCAATGAACAAGTTAAGTATTATTCTTCTAGAGCTTTAGTAATTGATACCTACCCACTGTGTTTCATTTGCAGATGTTGTACAGCCCACACTAATATTAAAGCGTGAAAAAAATGTAAATGAAATTCTTTGTGGTTCTATTCTATTATATGCAACATATTAGGTATGCAAGAAACATAGCAGTTTCAGTTCTCCAATGCCAAAATAATAATAAATAATAAATAAATATAATTATACAATTACAACATTTACATGGTAACATCAAAAAGGTTTTAAATCCACAATTTTTCACTTAATTACTGTAAGTTTAAGTTATTTTTATTAAACAGTAAAAATATAATTCCTGTGGGTTTAACACCATTTCAAAATCATTATGTTAACATTTTGAATAATATTTTTTCATATAATATACTAATAAATTTAATGATTGGTATAAATAATATAATTTTTCTTAAATATATTCATATCATTAGGTATGTCAATTAATATATTTGAAAAATAATTTAATTAAATGGCAAGTAATTTAAAAATATATATATATATGTTTATTATTTTCTAAAATTGTAGTGAGGATTGCTGATCTAGAATAATTTATTAAAATAAATGGTACCAAAATATTTTATTTTAAAATTACATAAAATTGTACATTCCATTTTTGAACTTCTCTATTTTTTCTACACAGAACATTTTTAGCCAGAAATGTACTTCTTAATCATATGTAAGGGCCAAATGTTGATGACTTTTGCATTATTCTTTCAAAGATCGTTAATGTTGCTTTTTGATTATTATGTAACTTTTGGGTAATTTATTGAAGTTTTAAGGCCGTTTTATGATTTTTACCGATTTAATGAAATTGAAATAAAAAGCTCAACTCATCAAAATGTTCAGGTAAAAATATCAGCTGAAAAGTATTTTACTTAATAAAAATTTACCTAAGTTTTTAAGATTAAAACTACTTTAAACGCAGTTTCATTTAAATCAAAATACACACATGTACTAGTATAAATTCTAATTATTAATTTAAAAATCAATAAAAAAAATTTTTAAGACAGTTTTTAAATTATTTTCAAATATTTAGATCCCGCAATTTATTAAGGTATTTAGTATCTTAGGTTATAAATACATAATTTTTTTTTATAGTATTTTTGGGGGGGTTTTAGGTCAATTACATCCATTTATCAAGCTATTTATTTATTGGATAAAGCCCACCCTATAGATTTATTGATTTCTTTTTTATGTATTTATTGATTGCCATTTAATTCTCTACTGTCATCTGTAAATTCCATGTTATATTATTTAATTAATTTTATATTATAGTATTATAGCATAAGCGTCAAGCACATAGTATATTCTACATTTTAAATAATAAACTGGACTACGATGTTCAAAATAAATCATTAGAAGATATAATATTATTATAACAGATTTGATTAACTTATTAAATTATTTTTATTTTTCAACCAATTCTACTAAGCTGATGTCTATTAGTATTCATTTTCAGATACTCAATTATTTTTATTTTTTATATGCAGTGTTATTCTTGTGCCATGGTTTACAAATTGTCACTGTAAATAAATAAAAGTATAATGAATTTTTAAATTTTTTTATCAATAAATTATATATATGTTATTTGTATAATGTACTGTTTAAGATAAACGATCAATATTTGTTTTTATTCCACAGAGTATATTCATGAAGAAGGTTAATTTAAAATTATTACTTCAGTTTAGTACAGTTGAATTGAACAAAATATTTCATAGTGGGTCTAAATCGACCAAACAATCATCGGATAGTGAATATTCAACAACTAATAATCAACGTGTTTAACAAAACCTTACAGTTTATAATAGTGACATCATTCGGACTGATGTGTGTGCTCTAAGTATGTAAACATATAAAATGTTTGAAAAATAATATAACATCATTAAAATTATGAAAAATTTAATATAGATAGATTAGTATAGAATTTAATATAGATTATTTTATTAGGTGTAAATTAAGAAAATGGTTGTATATTTTTTTTATTTTTTATATGATTTTCTAAGTTAGGTATCAAAAGAATTCTAAAAAAATTCTTATAATCCTTACTTATTATCAAAGAACCACACTTAACTACCTCATTACAATATACTTGTAGAATAAGTTAAAGTATTATTGGATATAATATTATGAAAATATGTATAATAAATATAATTAATACTTTTAATATTTGTTAATATATTTTAGATGAAGTTAATTTACAACTAAAATATTTCAATTATATTGCTTGAATTTTGATCTTCAAGTACAATTAATCTACTGTAATTTTGGAAACTTAATTTTTAGCTAATTATCTATATTAAATGTTGACCGTCTATGTGTAATTGCATGTTTTACGTTTTAGTAAGCGTTCTATTTAATTACTATTTACGTTTAATATGTGAAATAGTATATATTATATACATTATACAAATACACTTTTATATTGAATTTATTAATACAAAGTACATTTTGTATTTATTAAATTAGGTTATAAGATGAGAGAATTATATTAATTTTCCATTAAGTACTTATAAGATGTTTAATTATAACTTTAATGCTATCAATATTTAAATAATATAAATATATGATGTTATGGGTAATGTGAACCGCGAATAAAAACCAGTAATTTATAGTATTGATCTTTTATTTTATTATATTTTAACATATATTATACAATGTGTTCCGTAGCAAAGTGGCCAGCCGCCGTCATACGGAAGTATACCTAAAATAATTAAGAAATGACCTTGAAAGTGGGGGTCTAACTATTTTATTTCTCAAGATATGGGGAATTTAAGTTTTTTTAAACCAAACCAAACCAACCTAAAGCAGTTTTTTTATGTTTCTCCAAAGCTTTTCAACATTTTAACATAATTTTTTTTTATTTTAAAGTTATTTAATTATCCTATGAACCAACATATGCGATTAAACCAGACTTATGCAAAATTATTATCATTAAATGCAAAAACCAAACTTATAAGATATTCTAGGTATTATTCAGTAGAATAATACACAACCAAAATAACCCATACTAAATATTGAATTATTTTGAGTAATATGAGATTTATTTTTAAAAAGTCCAACATTTAATAAATTTACTTCTTCCAATTGAATAATAATAATTTTGTATAGGTCTCAATGGCTTTAAAATAAAAAAATAAATATATTAAAATGTTGAAAAGTTTCGGCGAAACATAAAAAAATCTGATAGTTGATTATACAATTTTATCAAATTTATAATAAAAATAAAACAATAATAATCAGTTAACTTTTTTTTTTTGTTGTTCTTTAAATATTTATTTATTTATTTATCAGTCAACAAGTCTAAGAAAAATAATTTATGTTTTCAACTAACTTGCAGTTGAGTTTTTGTACTTTATAAAACAGTATAGCTTTAATTGCAAAAAACAACCGGCTCCTTTTCTAATTTAGAAGGACAAAAATATGATCGAGGTACTTGTAAGCAGCTTTGTAAAACAAATAAATGCAAGTGTAGGTAAGCAGACAAATTATGCAACTCCTATTCTAAGTGCCATTCTACTAAATCTTGTACAAATAAATAGGTACCTACCTAATAATACAAATACAATTTTAAGTCAAAATAAAACATTAGGTAAACAATAACTCCATAAATATTAAATAATTTTGATTATTATTCTAATTATTGTTTTAAAGTTTGAGTAATATTATGTTAAAATTTAATAAAATAAAAGATCAATAAGTACTATAAATTATATGTTTTTATTTGCGGTTCACATTGCCTACCATTCCACATTGCCCGTAACATATATATGGTTTAAGATCCATTTTGATGGTTTCAAACAGTTGTTTTACTAAATGTTTGAAAAATTACTGTTTTAATTAGAGTTTTCATAAAATCATGTTGATTACTTAATATGTGTGTTATTGTTTTTCCAATGGTTCTAATAATAATATAAAAACTACATTATAATTATGTATTATGAAATATTTACTTAAAATAGAATAAAATTAGTATGTCTTACAGAGTGTTAGTTTAGATAATGATTGTACCCATTTTTTTTGTTATATAACTAATTTACAAATTTATCAAGTATAATGATTTAAACTATTTCAACATAAGTAAACAAAAAAAATAATAGATATACTCACTAACACTCATTAATTATCAAATCAATAGATCAGTGACATCACTAATGTTTTAATAATAATATTAACTAGTTCATTATAAAATTTAAAATACAATATAATTACAATGGATGGTTGAATATTAATTATGCTATTATAATTTTAATAACTGATAGTTCAAAGTGATTTTAATCATTAAAAAATGTGGGACGTGTGGGTATCCTGGGTATCAGTGAATTCGACTCCGATACATAGGTACCTTAAACCTATTTTAATTAATTAAAGTTAATAGCTAAGAAAATTCCAAACAAACCATTAAATACAAACTTCATAAATTGAATAAACTAGAAATAAAAAAAATATGCAAGTACATTAATACCAATTTTTTGCTGAAATAACTTGTTTTAAAAATCATATAAGAAATAAATATAAAAATATAAATTTAATATTTTTAAATTGGAAAAATATAAATTGATTAGCATTTATAATTCAACCATAGGTTTTAGATGAATTCATTAAATAATAATAGATTGTTTCTATTATGTTTGAATACAACCATTAAAAAATTAAAATTTATCTAAATAAATGTGAATTATAGATCTCAAATAATGGCGCTGATAACGTATTCCACAATTATTTAAAATATTTATAAATAATTAAGTTAAAATATTTTGAACAGAAAATGATACTTAATTTAAGTTATAAGTAGTAGAATGTATGTTTTAATTGTTTTAAAATAAATAGGTACCTAATGTCTGTTAATTTTTTTTTTTTGTATTTACAGTAGAAGTAATATATTCTTATACATATTTTATAACTACAATTATACCTACTATCTATGATCTTATTGTTTAAAATTTAAAACGAATTGTACTGATGAAAAATAAAAGCTGATTTTGATTTTTTAAATGTTAACATAACTTTAAATTGTTTAAAATTTCATAGGGACAAACAACGTTTTTTTTTTTACCCTGTTCTCAGGGTAAGTCTGAAATATGATAACAATGCCTTACGCAAATTGGATTGACGGGATATATGCCTTTCGGGTATGTCTCCTAACAGTAATTCGACTGTGACAGCAAACTTCTATACTGTCTGTCTGCAACTAACTAGGTACTGTATTTTATGCCGCTTTGCTCAAAGCTTGAACTAAATTATTAGGTATGTGCTACGGAATATTCAAGACGGGTGGACTTAATACGACCTTGGTAGTATGAGAAACGAGTTCATTCGTTATTACTTGCTTGTTCCGAAAATACTGATTTTTGAATCAACATATCACTTTGGTTGTATAAATTGTATTGTACATAATTACGCAACAGGTAGTTCATAAACACAGCTTGTCCTTCATAATCTTTATTAAGGATTGCCGTTCTTAGGGCTCAGGCTACTATAAAGGAGCCCTTTCATTTTATGTAATTGATCTGTTATAGTTTGTAGCATCTCATATTACAAAAATATGCTTTAGCAGCAATCAAATCAAACGTACATTTATGAGTGTCAATTAATCTAACCATCAGTAAATGAGAAAATTCTACTGCCTTCGTGTAATTTTTTATATCAATAAGTTGTACTAACACTAACAAGCGAATATAGCCGTCAATTGCAGGGAGTAACATATTATTTTTTTACTATTTTAATACATTTCACTTAAGTACAAAAATGTTCGAAATGTTTATATTTGAACTTAAAAAAATTATGGTAAACTAGGTGTATCTCATGCCTATAATATTGATTAAAAAAAATACAGTCATCGGAATCAACATAAATAAATATCCAGCTAAATTGATAGCCCACTGAGTCAATAGATAAATAAAAAATTTCGGCGGAAATGATGAAACCTCATTATTAAAGTTATTACCTATATAAAATTAATGTTATGTATAATAACTATAATAAATTTTGTCTGAATAATATGTGTAATTAAGTCATTATGATGTATAATATTTATAATATTATTTATACCTAATTAAATATGACATATATATATAGTATATACCATAATGTACATCATACTTAAATGTCATTCGATAAACATTATGTATAATTAAATATCATTATTATAATATATTATAATATCATTACAAAAATTACAAATACCAAATTGTACAGTTGAAATAGGATTTAAAATATAGATACAAAACGTAACTTGCACCAAAATGAAATTTTTTACATACCTAGCCACTTATAAAGTATAAAAAAAATGTAAACTTTTGAATATAGAAATTATAGGTATATTTTGTATAGTTTTCTGGTGATGCAATTGCTGCATTTGCACCACCCAATTTACGCCACTTTAACTGTACCTATAGGTATACGATTAAAACTATTTTTCTCTCTTCACTCAAAACACAAATAGATACTATCAATTTTTAATAACTACATAATTTAGTATATTTTATATATTATGTACAAAGTCCTTAAATACCTACCTACTCATACAATTTCAATCAACACAAAATAAATAATGAATCATTTATACAACAGACACTAGTCTTTTAGATTGATCATTATTCATTGTACCGACGGACATTCGATAACCGGACCGATTAGCCTGCCACCCAATACGTTGTACACATAGACTGATAATATATTATAAACCGCGCAATAATGAAATTAAATATCGAAACATATTATAATATTATAATTGTATATATTTTTAACATATTATGTGCTGTGCAAGAGAGACAGACTCTGTTAATAGTTTTAGAAATTTTTAGCTGTGCCAAAGGTCAGCCTGTAAATAATAGAAATGCGATAACGTCTTCCTCTAGGATATAGTGTCTCACTACTCAAACAGTTAATAATAAGCAGCAATCAAATCATAATATTCATTTTATTCAAATATATATACCATTTAATAGTAGTTTACTTTCATTAATTATTTTTTTGATTATTTTTAATTTTTAATTTTACAAATAATAATATTATATACTACCAGTATATTTTAACCAATATGTATGAATTGGAAACCCGCTCCCAAGTCAATATTATATCATAATATAAAAATATTATATTGAACATTTTTAGATGCACATTCATAGGCCTACTTAAATTATAGGTATGGAAATAATTTTTTAATAATATTTTTTTGTCTTATAGCTGGGGGTCATTCTGTTAATTTGTGTGACATCGAGAACGTTACCATGACGTCATTAACGTTTAAAGTAATGCGTGTGCGTGTGTGTGTGCGTCGACCGCGGGGATCGGTTCCCGGAAATAAGCGATTATAGCAATGTTATCGGAATCGCGGTGGCTAATAATTGTGATCTATTAGTAACATTAGGTGTAGCCCCTTGTATAATAAATGTATTGACTAAAATAAATTCACTAAAAGTGTTGTAAATAACGATTCTGTCACTTAAATTAAAAATTTTAAAAAATTTATACTCATTAAATAATTGCTGTCTTTGAAACTTGTTTAATTTTACACGTGTTAAAAATGTTACCCACAGTTTAAAACATTACCAGTGGCGTATTTAGGATTTTGTACAAGGGGGGGGGATATACGTTGGAGAACATAATTTCCTCGATGGCGGGGAGAGGGAGTACACTTACATACTAATCAAAATTATTTAACTTACTAGAAAAAAAAATACCAAGGGGGGGATCTATCCCCCATATCCCCCCCGTAAATACGCCACTGATCTCAACTATATTCAGTAGAAACAAAACATATACATGTACCGATGTATCTGCGTGTAGTGCAGATACTCTTTATTATTATTTGTAAAATTAAAAATAATCAAAAAAATAATTAATGAAAGTAAACTACTATTAAATGGTATATATATTTGAATAAAATGAATATTATGATTTGATTGCTGCTTATTATTAACTGTTTGAGTAGTAAGACACTATATCCTAGAGGAAGACGTTATCGCATTTCTATTATTTACAGGCTGACCTTTGGTATAGCTAAAAATTTCTAAAACTATTAACAGAGTCTGTCTCTCTTGCACAGCACATAATATGTTAAAAATATATACAATTATAATATTATAATATGTTTTGATATTTAAAATAAAATGAAATTTAAATATAAACATTTCAAAAAATATTTCAAACATTTTTGTAAGTAAAATGTATTAAAATAGTAAAAAAAATGTGTTAAAAAATGTGCTCAATATGTTACGAGTGGATTGAAAATTGATTTTATATTAATTTCAGCCTTTTATATATATATTTTTTTAATAAAATAAATAATTAACAAATATTAACTGGCTGAAGATTAGGTTAGGTTCACTTCGGCGTAGTGGAGAGTCGACAGAATCAATAGATCTTTTACAGGGGACAAGGTCATTTTGGTGCAATCAATATACTCCCTTAATAATTAATAACATTTAGAATTAAAACAATAAATGTTACATATTTGATACAATTATAAATACACACACACACACACATTTATATTATAATAACTTGAATTAACAACCTTTAGGATTAAGAAAATAAATGTTACATTAGATACATTTAACTATACATACAAACATACGCTCACACATACATAACATTAGATAAGGAGCCCAATTTTCTGTCAGTTATTATTATCTTTTTGTACGGACGGCTAAAGGCGAGTGTAAAAGACTACGCAGATCGTCTGGGCAGTAGACATAGTTAATTATTTATAAATCTTTGTAATAATAATAAATAATATAATATGTATTAATGTGTATCAAAAAGCTTAATAAAATTAACAAGTATTGATTTAAAAAATTCTTTGACTCAAAAATTTAAATCAGTCACCTTATTTCACATATCAGACGCTAATCACGGTTTCAACAAGCAAGTCGCTATAAGGATCGGAGAAGTAATATGACTAAATTATAAAATATTAAGTAACTGATTTTAAGACATATAATCATCCCCTATATTAGAAAGTCTTTTTAATCATTACATTTTTTTATGTTAGGTATAGGTATAATAATAAAATTTTTACTAGTAAAATACTTTTGAAGTTAATTTACGCCACTGTAGCTATTCAAAAAAATCTTAAACCCGCCACTAAATCGAATATGTAAATAATAAATAATATTCGAGTATTGGCCGTGTATAACAACGGTATAGTGTGTAGCAGTACCGTGCAGTAAACAGGTAGACATGGGTTTTTGTATCGGCCAACTGGTTTCCAGCGAGGGTAAGGACAAATATTTCAATCGTATATTCAGTGGATCTAGTATATTTTTTACCCGGGGTAAAGTATAAAATTAGCGCCCTCCCCCTTTGTTATGCACTTATGCCCACTGCAATTTGGCGCTCCCTGACCAAAACTTCCGGAGCAAGAACAAGTTCGCCCCCCCCAGATCCGGCCCTTCGTATATTTTATAAAAGCAGGTAGTTAATGGAATACCTGTTAACTGTTATTGTTATTGATATAAATACGAATAGCTCGGGCGGCCGGTGCGTAGCTGAAAACATATTCATCCGGGGTTCGATGCGTGCAGATACCCAAAACGGGCGGAATAAACTGCATTTAGCAAAATGTGGGTCAGTAGGCTATGAACCACCGCCCACCGCAAACCCGGCCATCAACATTCGGGACTGTTGCTGTCGTGTACAATGCCGCCACCGTGATCGTGTATAATCGATACCTATCGGGCGAAATCGTTAGTGTGGAGTGGGATGTCCGGTCGCAAGAATAATATTCAATAATAATATAATTTTTATTCAGTAGTTAATTGCTAATGCCAGACAGTTTCACTTAAATTCCGTCCGACAGAGCATTCGATCGTCGTTTGACCTCGAACATCTTCGCGCTACCCTCCACGGAACTATCGAATTATCGCCGCGCACTTTCGCTTTCTGTAGATTATTGTCACCTCTATAGTCGTCTACTGCTACGCTTTCAATGTCTACGTGTCAAAGTCAGCCATTGGTCGAGAAGATGGAACCAAAAGAAGAGATTTTGGAAGGTTGGCTTATGGTAGACGTCAAGTATTTGTTGGACAACAATATCATGGAACAATCTGAACTCGAGTAAGTGCAATTATATATTATACAGCTGGTGTTCACCAATTTAGGGAACACTGAATTTCTCGGCTGGATTTTTTTTGGAATAAATCGATTTTTTTTTTTTAAAACTGGTGGTATATTAATACACATTTTTTGATACATTACAAAATTTTTTGAAATTATGATCTGAGCATGCTCAGTAAAAACTTTTTTTTTGAATAGCAACACCTATTTTGAACATCATACTCGGATAGGCCTATTTTTTAAAAGCAATTTTGATGTATCAATTATGGTTCTAAATTCAAAATTGACTGAAAGAGCTATGCCAATTTTAATAAATAATACATTTTTTTTATTATTTTAAAAAATGTATAATCATTTATAATTAGTTCTTATTGAATACTTTTTGAATATTTGTACATTTTTTTTTTTTTTTTTAGAAGTGTCATAAACAAGAATTACATAATATGGGTATACAATTATAACAATACTAAAAAAAATACGTACAAATATTCAAAAAGTAACCGTTAAGAATTAATTTTAAGTGATTTTATAAATTTTTAAAAATGATACAAACAATTTATTATTTAATAAAATTGACATGGCTCTTATTCAGTCAATTTTGAATTTAGAACCATAGTTGATACATCAAAATTGCTTGAAAAAATAGTTCTGTCCGAATATGATGTTCAAAATAGGTGTTGCTATTAAAAAAGTTTTTACTGAGCATGCGCAGACTAAAATTTTAAAATTTATCAAAAAATGTGTATGAATATACCACCAGTTTCTAAAAAAAAAATTAATTTATTTAAAAAAATCCAGCCGAGAAATTCAGTGTTACCTAAATTGGTGAACACACTGTATAACAATAAAACTATATTATTTATGGTAGATTTTTTTCTGACGGTGGGGGAAGGGGTATTTCTGTTGTACCTTTACTTATAATAGTATGTGGTTTTATGTTTTCGCTACAGAAGAGTGATGGATAGACGTAACTTGTTTTTGAAAAAAAGGAAAAATAATGATGTCAACCGAGAAGATTATATGGCGCAGATACGTGAAGAGTTGAAATTAGTGGACGTCTTCAAATTCAATATCGATGTAATATCACGACCTCCCGAGTGGTTGTTGCAATAACTGTTGTATGTTGTGATAATAATAATATAAATTTAACTGTTGTTTTTATTTCCGCAATAGAATCGTTTGCAAACAGAAGAAATGCAGTATGACTACTGCAAAGCAATGAACCTTCTTGTCAATACCATTAGCTACATGTATTCCCGTATGCTACAAATTCACCCCACTAATTTGTCGTCATTGGAAGATTACATTGATTTTCGCTACACCAACGTAAGCTACCGAATTTATTAATAATTATTTTATAATACTGTACTTATACAATTTTTAAAAATAGACCTTACAAGTAATAATTGCTTAATATCGATCAAAAATGACTATATTATAGTATATACTGAATAATATTTATGTTTTGCGATCGTTCTATTGTTTATACGTATTTATTTGGTACCGTTTTATATTTGTTAATAATACATTTAATATGTATACATTAGTGAATACCATTTTAAGCCGTTGACAGATAAATTGAGGCGGCGGCACCTCAGATATATATATTAATATTGTATATATCTGTGATTAATATATATATATATATATTTATTTATTTATTTATTTTTATACACAGATAGATTATTATAATTTGTACATAGATTTTACACATAGTAGTTTGGAATACATCTACTGAAAGCGCAGCCGCCACTGTCTCAATTTATCTGGCTACGACTGTACCGCATAGTATCGTAGCGATGGCCATAATCTTTATATAATATAAACGCCAAATACCACTCACTCACTGATCGCTGTATCTCATAAACTGCATAACGTATGAATTTGAAATTTGGAATAGTGGTTCCTCTAATATTTTAACCGGGCAATAAATGTTTTTTTAAAAAAAATATTGCGTTTAAGTGGAAACGCGTTCACTGCCACCACCGATCACGGATAGCACATAATAGAATAATCAGAATTGATACTGATAACAAATTACATTGTAAGATAGGACAAAAAAAAAATCAGCCGCCATTTGAATTGAAGTATTTTTTATCAATTCAACCTTTCAAACCACACCTCCACGTTACAAATTTCTTCAACATAAGTCAGAAATTCAGTTTGAATTTTGGTTTAATGATTTGTCATAGTTTTAATTATATTCTGTAGTTTTTAGTGTTTTTACTTTATCACTAACTAAAATTGATAAAAACAACCACAAATAAAATGGCGACTGTTTATCTGTTATCGGCCTGCCGCCCAAGTGTCAACCACCGGGTAGTAGCGCGCTGACGGCCGCCGCCGATCCGTGATCGTCGCTAGCACTTTTATTGAAATATCTTTATAAATAATTCGGCCATAGAGACACTGCTTCAATATTTATCATGGCTGGCCATTCAGAAAGTATTCGGAAAGTATTAATAAACAATAAGTCGTAGTTGGTTTGTGTTTTCCGTGAATATTCATTACGTTTTATTGATAACAACTATCATGGATCGGCACACGTTATATGTTGTCAATAATAATTACGCGACGTGTGGGACTAGACTGGGAATATACGAGGAGAAGTGAACGTATTAATTAATAATAATTCAAAAAATAACACAATAGTGGACAACTCATTACATAGTGGACGCTTCTTAATTCTCCGTGTTTATCTACTGCCCCCATAGAGATTTCATCGTAGTAACCATTGCTGCATTATAATTAATAATAAATAAAATAAATAATTTTTAATTTTCAGAAATCATTTATCATTGATAAACCGAATCTGTTGCATCAAGTCATTGCGGCAAAACACGACGACCTTAAAGTGTACAAAGTTGCAGCTACATTACAATATTTTAAGATGAATGATGTTGCTTCCGCTAGAATATGTCTTTCAGAAGGGTTGAAATTCCACAAAAATAGTAAAACACTGCTTTTTGATGAATTCGATTTAGAACTCCAGAATCTTCACGATACTAATGGTGAATCACTTCCTTTTGCCTTGAGCAAATATGAATATATGGTTAAATGTTTTAAAGGTGACTTGGAATTTCATTTCACATTGTTAGATGCAGTGTTACGATTAGATTCGGTTTGCGAATTACACTATCGTGTCGTAAGGTATACAAATTAATTTTAGTGTACCTATTAAATAGGTAGGGTGAATATTAATTTTAAAATTTGTTATTACACAGCGATATGTTCGTGGAATACAAACGGCATGAAAAAATGTGGCAAAAGTTGGCTGTAGTTATCTTGAAGGGATATATATTTGATTTCGAATTGAAAAGAATGCACTATAACCGCCATTGTAATCAAAGACTACCGTTAGTGTCTACATTTTTTTAATTTTTAATGTATAATTATTGTTAATTTATAATGCCTACTAATGATTGAAATTGTTTAGATCTTCTATAAAAGTATTTGTAGATAGTTTGAATGAAAATTGGTGGTCACCCGAGAAACGTAAAATATTATGGAATATGTTTATTGAACATATGATTACAATTTGGAGAACAAGTACTATGGAAAATGAAACAATTCCTCGTATTAATTATTATGTGAATGTAACTATGGAACAAGTATTTGAAGGAGCGCTACACGAAGGATGTTTATATAAAGCAGAGCATTATCTTTATTGGGTAAGTTTTATGAAGCATAACTACTAATTTTCCTTATAAAAATGAATTATTTTATAATTTGTTAAGGCTCTACATGATAACAAATTTCGTTTTGCGATTACGTTAAAAGCGCTGAATATGAATATAAATAATGTATGTTCTTGGCTCGATATACTAGTAGTTTATATTGAAGCTAGGTCTTCTGAAATGGTAAAGAAGGTTTTTGAATATGCTGTCGCGTTTCTGAGGTCAAATTCAACACCATTATGGCGATTAGTGGAAGAATATATAATTAAACACGGCGTCGCACTTGAGGTATAATAATGATTACATAATTATTAACTTCGGATAGTAAAATCGCATACCTACGTTGTATTATCTATTAACTTTTGATAGTTACACAATACACTTATTTCAAGTTTTAATTATGTTTAAAATAAAATCAATTTTATATTTCAAATCAATTTTAATTATTGATAGTAAATAGGTACTTAGTAGGTAATAGTTTTATTATTTAGTTTAGACAGTTTAGTTATTATTATTCTTCAGTCACCCTTTATCTATTTATTTTTATATTGATATTAACTTTATACTTCTTTATTTAAATGAATATATTCTTAAATGCACCATCTTACTATCTTATTTATTATAAATTACGATAATAAAAAATGATAAATTAATAATTCTTTAATATTTTCACCAATGACCATTATAACGTGTATTTATTTTATCTTTCTATAGATAAAAAAAATTGTTAAAAAGTATTGAACGCTAGACCCGTTAAACTCCAAAATATACCGTCTTCTTTTTAAAGTCTTGTAGTTAAATATATAGTATTAAATGCAAAACTAATATTAACAGATATTTGTGGGCCGAGCAAAAATTTCTATAATGGTATGCTAATGTACCTATGTACTTAAATTTTCTCAATAGGTTGTATAAGTGTACCTAAAAACTACTAATACAATTAAATAATTATTGTTTAAAGTAAAATCTAAACTTTTTTTTTTGTGTTTTAGCTTTTTGAATTTTACCAAAAAGCTATATTTGGGCCATACCCTATTATAAGTATGATGTTCAGACCCAATTTGTTGAAATTATTTGCACTATCCTATGGGATATCAATCACTCGTAAATTGTTTAATGAATTAAATAAATTGAGCCCGCCTTGTAAACAGTTATATGTTGATATGATCGCTTATGAACAAACCTCGAGTAACTTTAACAAAAAGCAAATCAGTAAATTATACCGAGAAGTGTGCTTTAGCTTGAGACAAGGAGATGTTGGTAAGTATTGCTTAATCCAAAGTCCAAGGTGAATGGTGATATAATAACTATTATAAATATTGGACATTCTTATTTATATGTTTACAGCATTATGGGCTAATTATATAAAATTTGAGTACACTCATGTTGACCAATATACAGCAAAAAATATTTATAACTCATCTTTGGAATATTTGGGACCAGATTTATTTAGCACTTTGACAGTAGAGTTTAAAAATATGAAACGTGAATATTATGAGTATGTACATATCTTGAAACATCAAAAATACAATAAATATTGTAAATTTCACTTTATTTTAATTTTTAGAAGAAATACCCGGATTATAAATCCAGATATTATTGATGTCGATGAAGCCTAAATCTCCATTAAGCAGTTTTTTTTTTATGTATATTTAATATTTGACAGTTGGGAATGTAAATTTAATTTATTCAAAACGCACGAATACTAATTCGTATTCCATATTTTTAAGATTTTATACCTATGTATTTTTTGTTATTGTTTTTATGTTTTCATACTTCTATTGTTGCCACGGAAAATATAAAAACAACAATTTTGATGGTTATCCACTAACCTTTCTTGTTCTTACAAAATTATGTTCATATAATGTATTTTAAATAATTTAAGTAAGTTAAAATGTGTGTACAATAATTTGGTTCTTTTAAAATTAATTGATAAAATAAAAATATATTTATATAAATAGGTATGTGTTGTAGTCTAGTTAAGTCTTAGTGTAAACTGACTTATTTTTTTAATTTACCTGTAATTTAATATTTGTATTGGTTAAATAATTAGAAGTAGTAGCAGATAATTTATTAAACAAAGGACTAGGGAAGACATTCGTTACCATAGATTTTTGTCATTAAGTTGCCCGATAGTTAATATTTCAAGTACTTTATACAGTTAATTAGTATGGATCTTTTCAATACAGTATGGTTTCATTAAAATTATGATAAGAATCATATGCAAAATTATAAATGGTTCAAAATTTTTTAATCAGCAGAATGTTATACCATAATTTTGTATTGAGTGTACAATAAAAATAGAAACCATTTTTATTTTGTTAATAATATCCAGATTTTAGTGAAATTCTTTAAAAATATGAAAATGATTCCATTTTAAGAATGCACAAATATGATCTTAAATATTCTGTTATTTTTACTTTACATAATATCTAACAATATTGATCTAGCAATATTCCAAGTGAGACGCAGGTTAATTTTTCTCTCGGACATTGTGCTCTGGGCACTCTGGCAGTGGCGTGTAGTTACCATTGTCCAATAATTCACAATGTTCACTTGGTTTTGCATATGGGTATGACTTATTCTAGATTGTATCACTAAACATATTGCTCGATTTTGTCGATTGGACTTTATCAACAACATTCAATCATACATAACAATATATTATGTATATAATTTATATTTTTCACAATATATATATTTGTGCATAAAGATATTAATAACCGATCGAATATATTTAATCACAAATTATAGGAAAAAAAATTCAAAAATCAAAAATGTCAAAATAATTAAAATGTTGTCATCCATTAATTTGTTAGTATAAATTAAATGAACAAAATTAAACAACAATTTCATGAATAAACGCCAATAAATATACATTGTTTCTGTAATTTGGTTGAGATTCAATCAGCAGGAACCAGGACAAAAATAACTAGACTGAGACATTATTGTATCCGGGTGTGTGCAGGGGGTATTTTCTTTCTAAATCATCAACCTCCTCTCTTGATATTTACAAATATTACCTTTAATATAATTTTTTAGAATATCAGAATTCAAGTTATAATGCTAAATTTTTCAGTATTGAATTTCAGCCGTATTGCGAAACATTAGACATTAGGCACCATTCCATCCGGCCCCAAATGGATTTGCTGAATTGGGAGTAAAAATAGTTAAAAAAAATTTCAATAAAGATTCAACATTGTTAAACCACTTAAATAATTTTTTGTTATTATAAAGAAAAACTGTACACTCAGCTACCAATGAAACATCACCTAAACTCATAAGGAATATTTAACACACACCATTTTTGATTTATTAATACCAAGTTTAAGTTTAATTTAAAATGATAATAATTTTCTGATTATTGTAACAAAAAAATAAAAATAAAGTATAGCCGAATAATTGCTGTAAGTACCGGGTCTTCTCACAGCTGGATTGCCAACAGTTCACTGTATTTATATTTTATTTTTTTAATTTGTACTGTTTTGTTCATTGGTTTTAATGTTCAATTGAGTAGTTAATAATAACGAATGCTTGCTCAATACCAACAACGGGTTAGATTGGTTTTAGTATGTTATGTTGTATGTGTTATGTGTAAAAATAAATTGTTCAAAACATATCAATATGTATATATATATATATATATTGATTCAAATGATATGCTATATTCTTATAGCTGTAAACAAAAAGGAATTTTTGCACGCTTTAGAAACTATTAAATTTATTACTAATTAATGCAAGCGATTACATATTTTTATTATGTTTCAAGACCTAATATTATATGTAGAAGTCCCGTACAATAAAAAATAAAAATATAAAATATTTGTTGAAAAAATCAAGTCTTGTAGAAAACCAGCTAAATATTTAACTTAAAATTAAAATTTTAGGATTAAAATAGTTACCTAATATTTTATTTACACTAAAACTCTACAGTTTTGACATTGATATTATTCATTAATTTTTTTATCTACCAACCTATTGTTTATTAATAGAATCATATATCCATATGTATAATATTACAATGTATTACATTAGATAATAACAGTGAATACTTTACATAGACATACTTATCTATCTAATCTTTTTTTAATCTTAATTATTAAGTTAATAATATTATCTAATAATAAATCAATACTAATAGTACAAACTATTTTCAATTTTTTTATGTGTAATGTACTTTTATAAATATTATATATATAAGTACATTGCATGGTTTATAACTATAGTCATGTTAGCTATGTTACTTTTAAAAATGTATTATTTTTTAAATTCAGTGGATTTAACTTTTTTATTGCACTACTTATAAGCTATAAATAATATGAATTTACTAAGCATATGCTTATAATTTTTGATAGATGAATAATTATCTTATAATTGAAATTTTAAGTAAAATATTGGTACATAATAGTATACAATAGTAATATATTAATTTATCATTATAAATTATTACATAATTATTTAGAAATTCAATAAGTAGTAATAATGTATGAGTTAATATTTGTAAAAATGAATAACTGAATGTGTTTAACCGAGTGGGTATGCATTACTAAGAATTATTTAATTCAACCATAAAGTGGTAATTTAATAAACATGAATACATGCTCCACAATTTTCATCTGTTTTGTTAAAATTAACGAAGCTAAATAAAAATACATTACTAATTTACATAATTACTTACTCTTACATTCTGTTCGTTGTAAATATGGCTCTATAATCCTGGTATACAACCGTTTTTTTTTTTTAGCAAAGAGCCAAAATTAATAATAATTATACTATTATAAACAATCACAGTAACCAACAGTCGATGTTCATATAATGAATAATTATGCAAAGACAAGAGGTTGATCAATAATTTTTAAACAATCAATCAATATTTTAGTGGATAAAAAAATTCTTAAATTTTAATATATATATTTTTTTTTATTTAAATGCTTCACATAATTAAATTATTATATTTTTATTTAAGAGATTCTAAAAACATTAACAACACACACAAAATAAATATTTTATGCATAAAAAAAAAATAAGCTGTAAAATAAACTTTAAAAAAAAAAAAAAAAAATTATAAAGTTATATGTTTATAAATATACGAGTACAGTAAGAATTATCCTATCATGGACAATGTTTTGATTAAATGTTATTGTTTATTAGTTAATTTACATGTATTCTGTTATAGTATGATGATAATTTTCGCTAAGTTTGAAAGTAAAACATTATCGGACATTGAAAAAATTATATATTAATATAATTATAAATAATGATATATTATAGGTGTCACAAAACGTTTAATCAAAACACATATAAGTACAAATATGAAGTTATTAATACTAAAAAAAAAAAAAAAAAAAAAAAAAATAGTTAATAGCTTGCTCTACGTTATTTTAACAATGTAATTTTTTTAGACTAGAAACACACTATACAATTAAATATTGTTTTAAGATATAAAAATGTGTAAAATTCAATATTTTTCATTAATACTATAAGCCTTGGTAAAAAGTTTTATCACATACAATTGTGGTGTTAGTATAATATTATAGTATTCAATTATATACTATTATAAGAACATTATTATATTATTAAAATAACTTTTATACAAATTTAAAAACAGTATTGCTTACAATTATGAGCCAGCATGTATTTGAAAAAGTTTTGGTTAGAAAACAATAATAAAAGGTAAGTTCAATGAACACAAATTATTTCGTTAATACATACAAGAAATAACTATCAATTATTTGTTAAACTCATGGTTTTTTCTTTTTGTTATAATATTTAAAACAAATGGGGACAAAGGAAACTAAATAAAATTTGCATATTAAGTATATAACAACACATTAAGGACAAGAATAATTTAAAAGCTTTCACAGAGATCAGTTTAATTGTACAATTATCAATGTAGCTTGAATAAAATAATAGGTAAATTACACAAAATAAATATAATTTTATTGCACATTATTTATCATTGCCATTATGCCATTTTTTTTTTTTTACATATCGTTTGAATTTGTTTGATTATAATAAACAATTTATAAAAATAATGATTTTTTTTATTTGGTTGATTTATCAATGCATTAAGTATAATTCCATGATATAATTTAGATTAATATTAATAATAAAGAATATTTATTTTCGAATACATTTCAAATTAATAGTTTTTAGAATTTACTTCTGTTAGAGATATAAGAAAATATTATATCATTATAGTATTCATGCAAATAAATTTGTATGCTTTATTATATTTAAGTGAATTCAGTAATAGTAGACACATGTAGTGTATACATCAACATACTTGGACAGATATTTTTAAATGATTATCTTGTGATGTATTATTATATCAGTAAAATTGATAATGATATATTATGTTAGATTTAAAGTATTTAAGTACTACACATACAATTTTAATTAAACACTTAGTCAAACAAATTGTACTTTCATAGTAAGCGATTTTATGTTAGTGAAAAAAGGAAAATAAATAAATAAATAATAATAACTGATTATGATCTGATCAAGAATAAAATAAATTCTTTAAATTATCAATTTTAAAGAAATCTCTAATAAGCATTATATATATAAATATATAAGAAAACATATTAGCTATCGTTTCTGTGGTATTTTATCAAATATTACTTTTATACAGCATCAAAAATTATAATAATGTACATAATCTGTTGATAATGAAAATATGTTTATGACCTTATGCATAGAACATTATAATTAATTTGGTTAAAATTGTATTTTTTACTGATTTTGTATAAATGTATTTAAGTTAGAATAATGTTCAAAAATTAAATTCAAAAAACAGTTTTTTGTTGATATAATAGTCAAGAGGAAGTAATTTATTTTATGAAAATAAGGTAATTTATGTTTTAGAAATATTTTATATTAACGTCACTAATATCAGCATGTACAATTTTCAATAACAATAAAAAACTAGTTACCTATAATGTGAAATAATACAACCAAAAATAAAAATGGAACATGTTTCTGCAAAATAAGTATAGATATAAATTAATTTTGTTACTATAAAAATTAGAATCACAGTTTTCCTACCTTATTATACAGGAACTGTTTGACTATAATCGTAATTCTGGTATAGTTGATCACAGTGATTTTGAGATTCTATAATTACTTTAGTTTGGGGATGATAATCTGATCTATCATCAATATGTTTTATTTCGATTTCCAAGTCATCCAATGTAGTACCAGAATCGTTTGGTGTTAACGTAATTAGAGAATTTGCTGCGGTGTGAGACAAAGGTTGACGTAGTACTTCAGGGACATAGTCATACTCATGTGAATGGTCACGTCTTCTTGCTGGACTTGGTTGAACTGTACGTGGATTTCTAACCTTAAAATGTTAAGAAGTTAACATTTATTTTATATTATACAGTTAAATTTATAATGTAGTGTTAGGTAAGCTAATTTACTAGTAACTTAGAGATTAAGTAATGAAATTACTTTAAATGTTACTCAAATAAAATTGTAATGAATGAAATTACTTTAGTTTTCAATCTTAAAAGTAACAGTCTCTTAAACGACTTAAACTAAATCAATTCCAGGCAAGTTATATGTTTATAGCGAGGATTTTAAGACAGCTATACTTCATAGCAAAATGAATTGTATATACTAAGTTTATATTGAATTATATGAATTAAATTATAAATATATTGACTTTTATTTTAATTTACAGCACAAGTAAGATTATGTTACACCAAGACCATTTAAAACACTGAATTGCAAATTAAATATATATACTTTATACTTAGTATAATATTTATGCACAATACCCATCCATTATAAATATATTATATAATAGTATTATTTATTTTTATTTTTATAATAATTTTAACTCCAAACAAATCAAACCAGTAAAGTGTTTTATTTCAAAAATTACTCACTAAAAGTAATTCCATTACATTTTTATTACTTGGAAACAATTCTCATGAAATTGCATCATAATGGTGTTACAGTAACACATTACTACTTATGTTAAGTTACTACCCAACATTGGCTTAATGATAACATTATAATCTAGATTTCATGAAATTGACTTACTTGATAAAGTATAGGGCTCCATGCGGTACAATGTCGGAAGAAACATTGAGATAGTGTAAATGTTAATGTTATTATTAGTCCAAATAAGGCAAATAAAGTAATATCATGAAGTCCGTGACGCAACATTGATAATGAAGTGAAACTTACTTGTAAAAGTACTATTGAAACCATAACACAATTTATGGCTGTACTATGTATACGTTTACTAATTTTTGATTTTCCATAAGCAAAATATATATTATAACGATCAACAAAATGTTTAGTAACCATATATAGTAGACCTAAAACCAATAATAAACCATACATTTTATAAAATATAATATTCATTACAATTATTTAATTAATGTTTACCAAATGGTGTTATAAGAGGACAAGAAAGACTATATACTGTCACAATTGAAAATATAAGTAACATCCAAGCATATTGTACACCAAATGGAAATTCCCAAAGAATTAATCTTCTAGCACTAGCAGATTCTGCTTTTGATCTGTAAATTATTAATTTACAAGAAAATAATTATAAATTGACAAAAAATGAATATTAGAACGATTAATAACTTTAATTAACTTATATTAACAAGAGAATATAAATTATATATTCAATTATAATATTAAATATTCATAATAATACTGATTTTAGTGAAAATCAGGTTTGATAACCTATTGATATACTTGACTGAAATAACAAGATTAATATTTTTAAAATATAATTTATTAACATTAATAATTATTGAAAGTATATTCTAAAAATTTATAAAAAATATATTACACACAACACAAGTTAAATGCACAACTTGCTGCTAAGTCTATTATAGATTTTAAGTGACAAATATATTTATTTAAATGTTTGGAAAAGTAAGCCTCATCTCATTCCGTGATCATTGTAAAACAAGTCTGATCATAAGCCAATATTGTCCTTGCATATAAAGCTAGTATCTTAGAAAATATATACTTTATTTAAAAAAATCCTAGCAAGCAAGTTTTTATTATTTTTTTCAAATTATCATCTATAAACTAATACTTAGACTTTTCATAGAATTAATAAATGAATAATCAAAATAAATTATTTTAGATACAGCCTAAGACCATTGTCGCCAACTCAGACCTTTTACTTAGTAATCATTGGCTTATTAGTTATTGATATATAAATACATTATAAAATTAAAAAATATTTTAATTGGGATTTTTATAGAATTTAAATTATAGTTAAGGTTATACTAAATATTTGAAATACCTTGATAATGATAATCGGAGGGCATACATAAAAAGTTCTGGAAATCGTATGAGTTCTAAACTTGTTCCAATAAGAGCAGATGTAACAACATAATTCACAAAAAATGCTCCTTTATCAGGCAAAAACACACATTGCCAACGATAAGTTTCAATACCTGCTTGAAATGCGAACATAAGGAATGCTTGGGCACTAAAAATAAATTAAGCATTAAAATTGTTTTAAATATATACCATTTACTTTTTGATTACTTTTAATTACTGACCTTGTTAATCCCAATGATGGAAGTATTAAACACATAAAAAGAAGAAAAACAAATGTTTTGCGCATAATGGAATGGTTTCTTTTAGATCTTGTCCAATGACTAAGCCACTGATCAGACCTTATAACTAATACCGGTAATAATGCAGCAGCAGTCCACAACAATAATGTAGGCATAAATTCTGATAAGATTGGACTCTATTAAAAATAAAAATAATTTATTTTTAGAATAAAACTATAAAATATTAACATTAAGAAAAACTAAACATAAACTCACAGCTTTTTCAATTTCTCTAAGCTTAAGTGTGTCCATAACATTTAAAACAATCACAGGAGTTGTCAAAAAAAATAAAATTATCACTAAAAATGAATTTGTTAAAACGATTTTACAGTATCGATTGTGAGATGGTTCAGTCAAATTTTCCCTAGAACAAACAACAATATTTAATTAATTATAGAGCCAAAATGAATTGTGAGTTGACTTAAATTTAATAGATATGAATGAGAAATATACTTAAAATATAGCAAAAAAATAATTCCCTATCACTTTCCAATTTCCCCAGACACCATATTCGAAAAAGTGAGATATTACAATGTCTAACATATATTTTTATACTATATTTAAATGATAACTAGAATAGCCTACTATATCTGTTGCCTGACCCTCAACTATGAAATATATTCTAAAAATAATTTAATAGTAAAATGAAAAAATATATATGCTTACAAATAATATATTATTACAATATAATTATGAAATTCAAATTTATTAAATAAATATATTTTTAATTTTTCAATTTAAATTATTTTTCTGTATTTTAAGTGGATAGTTGTCACATTACCTCATATAACACTTGTCACTAATTACAAGTCATAACAAAAACATTATAAATTAAGTAATTATTTATGATATTCAATTTTCAACAATCATTGAGCAATACATTTCATAATATAGATTTACAAACCTCATATATATTTACATTTATAATTATAGGTTATAAAGATAGGCCCAGATATTTGATATTTAGTTAACAATTTAACATTATATATTTATTATCAGGGGGTTGACACTTTTGAGCAGCAGGCTGATAACAGATAATCAGTCGCCATTTTATTTGAGATTGTTTTTATCGATTTTAGTTAATCATAAAGTAAAAACACTAAAAACTACAGAATTAAATTAAAATAATGTAAAATATAAACGTAAAGTATAAACTACAGAATATAATTCAAATGATGGCAAATCATTAAATCAAAAATCAAACAAAATTGCTGACTTCTGTTGAAGAAATTTGTAACGTGCACATGTGGTTTGAAAGGTTGAATTGATAAAAACAGGGGTACAACATTCCCCATCTTTCTATGTTAAATAAGTGGGTGACCTTGGATGCCTCCAAGTGCCGCCAGGGTACGACACTCTCTATCTTTGTGTGTTAAATAAATGAGTGATCTTGAGTGCAGCTGTATGTATAGCATATTAGTTGTAATATAAAATATTACTATACATGTCGTTTATTGTAAAACAAAACCGGTAACAACTTCAAGGCAGAGCCTCCAGTAATTCGATCATAACTTCCCGGCCGGGCCTCCACTATGTTATCACGCGGCAGAGTGTCGTTTCTTGTTTGTTCTTTGATAAAAACTACCTCAATTAAAATGGCAGTTGATTTTTTTTTTGGCCCTATCTTACAATGTAATTTGTTATCAGTTTCCATTCTGATTATTTTATTCTGTGATATTATACAGTATGCAATGTATACACTATACATAATGCATTAATTTTATCTCCATATAGGATTTTACATATGTAATATGTGCAATCATGAATGATTGATTGAATATTTCTTTAATTTAGATACTGTTTATTCTTGTATAAATAAGTGATACATCTATGAATACTTTTTATTTACAGATAATCTTTAAAAAAATTGAAAATAAAACTATTAACAAATTAAAATAATTTATTACTTAATATCTTAACTATATTATTATGTACAAAACAATAATGCCGATAGTATTAATAATATCAATTACCGAAATTTGCATAATGTAAAAAGAAACAGTTCATAAATGGTATGAAATATTTACCAAAATATATCATCTGGTGGAGGAGCAAAAGTTACTCTCCAACGATAAGGTTGAAGTAGACCAGCCACAGAACTAGTAGGTGGATTATGACGACCACATTTAGATAACTTGTAAACATGATCTTGGTGGATGAGTCTAGCTGTATGAATTGTTGTCATAGTTACAAAAGCTATACCCAGAGGTCTCTTTAAAGCAGATTCTTTTTCTGCTTCTAACTAAAAGCAATTAATAAATTTAAAAAATTAGTAAATTAAATATATACGAATATATACAGCTATACATGTATAACTGAGTGGTTCTAAACCTTTTTAGAACAATGGAGCACTTAACATTTCATAAGATTTTTATTTAACACAACCGTAAAAATAAAACATTTTTTAATTTTTTAAATATATTAAACAATGCATACATAGCACAAAACAGTTAATATTATACATAAAACTATTAAAATAATAAAATTTATTACAATTTTAGATAATCCCTTCTTTTTTTATCTTTTCATTAACAGTGTTATTCTAAAAATGTCCTTACTGCTTGAGCAAGAACAATACTAACGAACATCCAATTATGTAACAGACCTCTAGTTTTAAATTAAGTCACAACATTGATCCTTAATCTCACATTGAATACATGTGTTGAAATGTATTTAGATCACCTGGCTTTTTTATGGGGTTATCTAAAGATTTACAGCTTGGTGTGTCAGTTAAAGTGTCATGATACATCTTTTTTTTTAAAAAAAAGGTTACTCTATTAAGACTGAATTAAAAAATAACCTATATAAATAAATTATAGTAATATTACTTACTTCTGCTTTTAATCGAGCTTCTTCTTGAGAATAATAATCAATAGCATCCAAATTATTAGAACTACAGAAACCACAACAAATGCAAATATAACCACAAACATGAGGTTGCACTGTAAGACGTTCGCCAACAGTTTTTAAATGATTTTCACAATACTGTTTTGCTTGAACTGCAGCATTTCTAAATATATTAAAAATTGATTATAAATCAATAAATGAAACTTTAAAAATGTAACCAACTATGTAATGTGAAAACAGTTTTACTGTAGCAAACAAGTATCTTTAATATAAATTACTTAAATATTTATATAATAATGTATACCTGTCTCTATCTAGTTCATTAGCTTTGTTGACATCATAAGCAAGCTGAATATTTTCTACTTCACATTCAGGATATGCTTCTCTAAAAATTTATTTTACAAAAATCAATATTTAATTTTTTAACAAATAGCATAAATATTGACAAAAAATAAAATAATAATAACTTAAAATGTCGATCCATATCATTAATGTCAGAATTTCGTCTAGGAATATTTGTTATCATCAACGTGCGTGACCAACATTCACCATTTTCTTCTAATTTAAGATTTACAGAAAACCTTCTCATTATGCAAATAGTTAATGGAAAATATAACATTGCTATAGTCACATGTACCCACAGCCAAGGTGAACTAGAAATAAAAAAAATTTAAATGAAGTATATACATCAAGAAACACAAAGTAGCACATAAACTTAACTCCAACTATAGGGCACAACAATTTAAAGTTGAGATTTAAAAACATTTGGTTAGTTCAATTAAAGCTACACCCTTTATATACCTTTACAGAAATGAGCACAACACGCATTTATTATTCAATATGACCATACATTCATAGTTTGCTTCTTTGAATGAGAGTTTTTATACACATTACAATGAATACCATTGGATTCAATAAATTCATTCAAACAAAACAAACACAGTAAGGCTAGATCATAGATAGTTAACCTATGACACGCATGTTGGGGAGTGACACACTCATGCTCTTTAAGTGACATTCACAACTGTCAATATTC
Organism: Aphis craccivora; assembly: GCA_009835225.1. Classification (NCBI taxonomy): domain Eukaryota; kingdom Metazoa; phylum Arthropoda; class Insecta; order Hemiptera; family Aphididae; genus Aphis; species Aphis craccivora. The sequence continues at coordinate 12,662 of VUJU01001464.1, read as the reverse complement.
ATAGAATGATAAATTTTATTTAAATTTTTTAAATTTAAAAAAGGATCATCAAATTAATCGACATGCAGGGAAAATAAAATCCAACTAAATTTGACAAGAAGGTACAAAAAGGTTTGCCATCTCTTGGCTAGCTATTCAAGTTGTAACTTGTTAGAAATGTTTAACAACACATAAAAGTGCTGACAACAGTCATCCAATCAGGTGAATACAAATTTTCAATCTATAAACACCTTTGAAGGATGTCAACACAAATACTTATATTCTCTTTCAAACTTGCATGAAACATGGATAAAACACATTCACATAAAATTGTTTTTATGATTTTTTAAGTAACTAAGTAAAATTAACTGTTACAAAAAATCATAAAGAATATTAAGGATACCTTTGAGAGTTTGACATATCAGTATCATATTTTATTATCATTTGGCTTAAGAAAAACAAATATATATCAATTTATTGTAATAATTAAATAAATATTATATATTTTTAAAACAATATTTCAGACAAATCGATATTTTATATCTTTAAAAATATTTTCTATAAAATAATAATTTAAAATAATTTTACTTGAAGAATAACTCAAAATCTATAAAAAAATATTTTGCTTGAATGCATTTTGTTCATGTTGTTGACCAGAGAGAGAAAACAAACAATACGTTTATATCCTCTTAAAAGTTATATAAATCAATCAGACATTATAAGACAAGTACTAATAGCAAAACTTACTCAGGATGAAGATTGCTAACAGTAGTATGTCCAAATGATCTTTCATCACCTTCTAAATCTCCAGCAAAATTGATTGGTAGTACCACACCCAATGAAACTGCAGTAATTATAGCCATTAACACCATTATGTGTCTTTGGAATGATAAATATTGAACAGCATCGTAACCACATTTACGTAAAATTTTTTCATCTCTAAAAATTATATAATACAAATAGGCATAGCAAATATTTACATAATAAAAAAAAAAATGTACTAACTATTTAATAAGTATTGTAATACCTGAGTTGTATAATTGTTAAGAACCAGGAAAATAACCCTCTATCTACAGGCATTGAGTTGTCTAATGTAGTTGTAGAATTGCCATCTTCAATGTTATTTTCTGAATTTTCATCAGTTGTACCATAAAATATACGAGACCATCTAAACAAATAATCAATTAAAATGGTATCAATATTCAAAAAATGTTTTTTTCAATTAAAATCTTACTTTTCATAATCTTTATTAACCAATGCTAAACGTCCATAATCCCATGCTCTTTTCCTCATGAATGCAAAAAATAAAACTAAGAGCTAAAACATACATTGTAAATTTTAGTTCATATTATAGGTAGTATATATAACATCTATACTTACAATACACCCTAAGGCATTGAGTAAAAGTGTTTCAGGTATTCCTTCATAAGCAGTAATAAGAAGTCTATTTCTCGTTCGATTATAATAATTACATTTATCTCTAGCGGCACCATTAAATTCATGAAATATATTATTATCCATCTTCAGTAAATATTCCTATTGCAATACATCAAAAAGAGTTAAATTATACAGATATATTGAAAATCAAATTATACAAACAGTCTAATATAAAAAATAGAGGTACTAAAAATAAACATCAAGTTACAAAATAAGATATCCTAATATAAAGAACAAAATAACTGAATATTGCCAAGAAAGAATGAAGCAATAAATTGGTAATATGAGTATTAGAGATTAGATCAAAAATTATACATAGTTCACTAAATATGTAAGTATAACTTATGATAAGGATAAGCATTATGTATTCTTAAACCAATTAACAATCATGCATTTTATTAAATAACTAATTAGATCCAAAATGTTGATAAGCTATCTAATTAAAAATTTGACATTTAAACATTAAAATACAGTAATTATAATTCAAAATTAATATTTAATTAATTTATTAGTTTTAGTTTATTTAATTATTAGTTGATTAACCATATTACTGTTATTAACTATTGTAAATTAATGGAAAGATAAATTAATAAATATTTTAATGATCATAATAACAGTAACAATAAAAATAACATACCAATTAAAAGTTAAAAATTATAAATAATTATAAGTAAGATAAATCATGAAATAGAATCATGATAATCTACAGATATTTAATGTAAGCAGTTACAAAATTGATATTTTATTGGTATTGTAAAACATAAAAATGAGTAACCCTAAAAGATTAATTTGTTTTATTGAATTTATTACCTATATTATCATTCAAATAAAACACACAAGCTAAATACTCTTATTTTTAACAAGATAGCATTCAAATTAAAAAATTATTTTTATAAAATGTAAACACCTACAACAGGTATAATACACTTTTAGTTAATAGGCATATGTAACTAATAGAAAATTCCATGTAAGATTCAACTCTTAACTCACACATTAATACAAGCATTATTTTTCCTCATCAAGTTTTTTTAATATTTTAGATTTAACCTTAATACTTAAAAAAATTAGTACATTTATTTGTTAAGAATAATGAATGGTATAAATATATAATTATCTTCATTATATCATAAACTTACCTTTATAATACACAAATAGTACTAGAAATATAGTGGGTCAAAAAGAATGCCAGATTTAAGAGGACATGGCACCTGCATGTGTTGCCGAGATGTTACACGCATATGACATAACAAATTTTTGTTCACAAATTTCAATAGTGTGTTGTTAGTTTTGACACTAGAGTAAATTGACCTATTATACAATTTTAAGGGAAGATTATTATCTAGGATCCCACATAGTCTTTAATTGATATTATTTTTAAGTAAGTTATAATCATTTTAAAATGAATAGTTTCAAAAAGGTCATAATTCATTTAAAAACAATATCAATAAAAACCTCCATGGGGCCCCAGAGAGTAATCTAACCTTTAAGTTTTATAATAAGTCAATTTATTCTAATATAAAAATGCAACACTATTGAAACTAGCTAACAAATATTTGCTATATCATATGTATGTAAAACAGAGATAACACATGGGTTAAAACAATCTCTTAAAACTGCTATTTATCAAATTTATTTATGTAAAAATAACAGAAAAAAACACGTCATCATTCTCTTCAGAAGAAATTGAGGATTAAATGTAAAAAATAATAGCGGGCATATGGCCCAACTAACCCTACACATGATGACTTGGTCCACACTTAATTACATATTGGCATATTACCCTATACATTTTGTAGAGAACATATCGAATTTCTTCTTTAAGATCATACAAATTTTGTAGCTTGTTCTAGTAAACTTGTAACTCAATGTATCGTTATAGGAAAAAACTACATGGTATCAAAAAGCAAAATCAAAATAAGTAGGATTGGTCGTCAATTGTCATGCAATGAGATTAGTTTATCATCAGTGCTTGATTTGGAAAAAAAAATAGAAGGGGGACTCATCGGATGTTTGATAAACGAGCGTTCCACACAAAATTAACCGTCACATTACCGTGGAGGCAAATAGAAGGGGTACGCTAAAAAAAAATTGAAAAAGAAGGGGGACTCCGTCCCCCCACAAATCAAGCACTGTTTATCATACAATATCGCACACAGCAAAGCAAACGTTTTTCTAGCAAGTTGATTCATATGCTTGATATTATTTTTCATGTTTAAACCTCAAACTCTTCTGAAAAGAATGATATGTTTTACACAAATGAATTTGATCAACTTAATCATTTTAAAATCTGCCGTTATTTTTAAGACACTATACATAATATCTATAATTTAAAAATACTTTATACTTAAGGTAACTAAAGTTCTTGTTTTTTGTATTTCTATTCCATTGTGTCCTGAGCAATTTTCAGGCCACTAAAATCTATCAACTTTAAATGGTAGACAATAAAAATTAATTTTTATTGACCTATTATTGTTTCTATTATACCTATCTGACTAAGGTTAGGTTTTTCCAGAGTTTTACTCATTCCAAAGTCACTGACTAAATTATTAAAACGAATTTGATCCAACAATAAATAAACTAGTAGGTAATTTTTTTTTAATTATTAATAAGGCACCAATTTGTATGTAATAAAAAAGTAAAAATATGTAAATATTTATGTTCTTATTTTTGGCAAAATACCTATGTATTAAAAATGTGAAATATTAAAAAAATATATTACAAATTTTCAAAGAAAATCAGTATTTTACATTTATTTAATTTATTTGATTCAATTTAATTCATCAAGTCGTCTTCATTGTTGTCTTTAACATACATTTGGAGATTATGAAATTGTAATCTCGGGCAAACAGCTTTATCAGTTATCTTTTATTTATTACAACTCCATATATCAATAAAAGCTGTTTAAACAAAATTTTAAATTCCAATATAACAATTTTAATACAAACAAAAACTCTATACCTATCTAGGTATGAAAAAGCAGAATATTTAAGAAATATGTAAAATAAAACAGTTTCGTTTTATTGAAAACGTAATGAAACGTGCTTATTATCAGAATATTGAGAAATTTGTATTCAATAAAATTATGTATATACTTAAAAATCCGCGCTCTAATTATAAAATATTTATATTAAAAAGTGTAATTAATTAATTAATTTCATTTTTTGTTATGTTCAAATATAATACAATAAAACCTCTAAATATTAAACACCCTTGGTCACCAAATTTTTGCCATTTGGCAGTGCTTGAAATGGACCGGAACGGCGTTCTGGTTTGTAATATAAACTTTGTGTCCGTTCCGGTTGGTTAAAATTAAAATTTAAGAGTTCTGTATCGTAACAATCGACAGTATCCAGTGCTGAATATTTAACCATTGTGCTGCTTTAATCACTAAACAAATTGCCGCCTTTTAATATAGGTAAATATTTTTCTAGTCTAAAAAATGTTATTTAACTATTAAAGCATACAGTTATAGTTTTTTTGTTTAATCAATATTTTTTTTTTTACATAATATATATGAGTTACATAGTCATATTCACTTGTCTGTTGTCAAGTTGTATATTATGTACATGATAACGAACGATTTATAAATAATGCAGCAATACAATAATAGGGCAACTCTACGATTTTGAAATTGGAAAACATAAAATATAGATAAATATAACCACAATCCCATTAGTCTAAAAACATTTCTTTTAGTTTGAGTAACATATAATAAAAATTATTTGCCGAAATCTAAGCACTAGCTTATAGTGTTTACTGGTAAATACTATACTGACAGTATCACAATTTAGAAGATTAAAATTATAAAATTTCCTTTTGACAAAATATAATATTAATATAATATACTTAATATAAAGAATTAATTATTAATAACTTCAAAAGGCTTCACCTGACATCACGCGTATCATTTTTATGTATTATCGCAATTATTCGCAATAAAATAGTAAACGATTTAATGATCAAAAAGTTCCCACAGGCTTCATTACAATTAAAGCCGTGATCGCAATAAAAGGCAATAAAAATAAAAATTTATATTTCCCAATTAACTATTGATAACGTATTCTGTCACAAATTTTGTATATACCAGATACCTACCTAATTATATTTTAGTTGTAGTTTGACAATACTTGACAAGTGACAATGTCAGACCCCTCATAAATTATTTAGTCTGTGTTTTGCTAAAAATTTTACATTTTTTAAGCTTAAAATTACTTATATTATTTATTATTATTATATTTTATATTATTAATTATTATTATCTATTTAACTAATTATATTGTATTGTAAAGTAAACATGAATTAAAATAATTAAAAATTAAAAATGAATATTATAATCCGCATATTAATCTTATAAACGTTCCAGTTCGTACAATTTTCCATTTCGAGTACTGTTATTCAAAGGGGATAAATTTTTGAAAATTATAAAGGATAATATTGTGTAAAATCTGTTTGGAATAGTTATTTTTTACAATTTTTAAATTAAGATTAAAATAGTGTCTGCTATTTAGAGGTTTTCTTATTGAGAAGTAAGTAGTCAAAATGTCAAAAAACATTCCCTATTGGAATGTGTTTGTTAAAGGAGGTTTCACTGTAGTAAGAATTTTTGTTTAAAATAAAAATGATGAAAAATGCTATTCTTTTTTTGTCTAATTTTCACAAAAATTTTGTCACCTTGTGTACACGGTATGCACTAAAGTAATATTGGAAGTTGCATATTATGTTAAAAACTAAATTAAGTGGAAAATATTTTTGATAAAAAGATGTTAATGTTTAAAATTAAAAAGTATAATAAATGTGTATTGGTATAATAAATGTGTATTGTAACTTATTATCAAAATATTAAACATATTATATCAATTACATTGATAATATACTAAATGTACATAATAGATATAATGCTATAAAAAATTTTGAACAAAAATAATATACAATAATATCGAAATCATGTACCTATTTTTTTCAAAATATATTCACAAAACTGTAGTTAACTTTAGCTATAACTAAATTAATTAGGTAAAAACTATGTAACTAAAATAAGTAAATTTTATAAAACAAAAACATAAGTGATAATTTTAAGTCTTTTAGTTCAAAACCATAAAATTACAAAAAAACAAATAAATATGATATTATGTTAGAATAAATAATTAGTTTATAAAATTAATAAATGTTTAAATATCAATAGAATCTATACAAAATGTATTAAATTTTTTCACAATTCGATTATGATGGAAAATTTAAACTAGGTTTAAGATGATAACCTTTTTTTTATGTCCTTACTAAAAAAACATAATATAGCTAATTAGAAATTAAATTTATCATTAAAATGGTACCAAATAAAAATCACCTTAACTAATTACTAATCTAACTGTTAAATATCTGTCGGATAAAACCATCTTACTTCAAACCTTAATTATCACCTCACCAGTTTCTTACACTACAAAAATCATAGAAAAAAATAATAAGTAGTAAGAAAAATCAATTCAAATCAAAACATTATTTCAGACAATCAATTTGGATTCAAGAATAAGCATTTCTTTATCCATCTAGACTACAGCTTTCCGTTCTTACATTAGATACTTATACACAAGTAACATAAGGGAAGCACTTTATTTCTAACTTTAAATAATCCATTCGCACCTAAGATTCAGATAATACCACATATTAGATACCTTCACTGATTACACTGACAAAATCTCAATAAAAAATTTATCGGAACTTTTCATATCATTTTCAGTAGGAACCACCTCGCTAGGTTCAGTAGGTATTATAACTAGCTAGGTACCTAAAGTAACTTGGCAACTCACTGGGTACTTACTTCGTAAAACAGCTGTGCGGTGCTAACGGATCAGCTTCAGTTCAGTCCATTGTACTGGAAAATGTATTGTATTTTATCGGTGGCGGAATAGCAGTCATAGCTTGAATGAAAATATTGATAAGACAGACGGCAAAAAATATAGTATCTTCTAATTTACACTGCGTTCGAGCAGGGTCGTATGACGCGGAACTGCAACTCCGACAATTGGACCAATTCACGATAATAATCGCCGACGCTCGATAGCTATACACATTCTAGTAGCATTGTAACAACGGAATACGAGAAAAAAAATTAACGACGGAGGACGGAACAATGATTAAATGACGATTGATGATGTTATCTTTTTATTTTTATCTACGCATAATTACCAACAACGATAATCCCATCATCGTCGATACGATAGAAATCACAACAACACGCCGAGCCGGTAGGAGTGGTAGGAAGTGTCGAGTCGCGGACTTCGGACGGCAAACATCTTTAGTCGTCCGACGAATTTCGATTGATTTTTCTCGAAACCATCGACAGAAATCAACAACAATATTATTATTATTCGGTTTAATCGATTTACGACCTACCTACCCGAGCGTATGCCTATACGGACGACGGCTTATCTGATACGCCTACTGCTGCCGCTCGACGGTAGTTGTTGTAGGACGTACAACTGTGCCGTTATCGATTTCGCAGCGATTAACGAGGCGGGAGCGGACAAGACGGGGCCCAGCGCGCGATGTTTATGTCACGGTCTGGCGGGTAGTAGCAGCTGCTGCTGGTAAGTACAGCGTTTCCGCGTCACTCGGTGGGAGACTTCGCCGCGGTCACCACACACCGAACCCCACGTAAATAACGTCTTTGATATCAGTAACAATCACACGGACGATTATTACTATATTCGGCGGCGTATACCATAACAACGATACAACAACTACTACTGCTGCAGTGTTCGCGACTGATAAGGAGCTCGAACAATCGATAACCGAGCACTACTACAACAACAACAACGACCGTAACGTCGTCATCGCGCACGAGCCACTCGCTGGCGATTTCTCTAGCTCGCGCGATATTTCTTCGGTTTCCCACTCTCGGCGGCGACGGCGGCGGCGGCGGTCAGCGGTCCATCTGTCTCGTCGAATTCTTTTTCGCCGTCTCTCTCGATCACACGCGTTCCATACGACGCGGCTACGGAATACTGTTCGTGTCTGTGCGCGTGCACGCGATAGAATAATGGTTTGTTCTGACAACCGTAAACGGCGTAAATGAGCACGAGCCGTCGCGCGGATTTTTTTTCGCGGGGCGGAGCGATCGATTTTACAATCGTCATATTATAATACTTTATGATGGTTGTAAACCATGGATTAGGCACTTGCGTTTCGCCCAACCTAATGTGTGATAATATTACGATAATTATTGTGTTGTGTATCGTATTCTGAACGAAGCCATAAAAGAATGAATTGGTTCATCGGTGATGCTTTTTTTTTCTTTATCTATTAATTTGTATAATATATCTTCTAGCCTTCGCCATTCTTCGGAACAGTGACCCATTATAGTATAAATATGCGTGCGGGCAATAGTTATTATCTACGCGAAATCGGATTTTAATGAAATCAATTTTTTGATTGAACAATGAATAACTGTTGAATTGTACTTGAACATTTTCTATTACATACCTATGATAGATACAAATTTCAAAATATTTTGGCCCTTTACGTGTAAATATTCGATTACACAAGTCTTATTCATTTTTTCCAATTGTATTATGGTATAATCCGACAATGTTGGTTTATTACTGTAAATTAAAAAACTTTAAGATGTAATACTAGACTCCTTATGAGTTTTTATAAAATATGCACATAATATAAATATAAATATAAATTACTTCCGCCGTGTAGGTATAATAACTACTCCGATATAAACCCATGCATTTTTTAACAGGTTATAACCGCTATGTGTAGGTGTCTACCATTTTTGGTACATGGTCGATTTGCCATTCTAGCTAACCAAAAAACTAGCGAACATGCCTTATTTGCTAATACATTATTTAAAATTATAATTGTTTTTTTTTTTTACCTAAAAAAGTAAAAAAAAAAATTAATTTATAAGATTTCAATGGGTTGGTCGAAAATTTGTTTGTCTGGTGGATTACGAAATATTTTCCTGTGTTAAAATCTAGACACGCAGCAGCGTGTCTAGCCAAGTTCTAGCTAACAGAACTGGCAAGCAGCACTGTGTGTAACTTTACACGAACAATTTGAAGCCACTTTTGACCCCCTCATAACTCAAAAACTATTCCACATAAACATGTCAAATTTGGCTCATATATTGAGACTTACGAGATACATATGTGTTCCAAATCTCATAAACATACCTTAAACCGTTATTTAGATATTAACGTCCCAAAATCGTCATTTTTATCACTGACTGACTGACTATAGATCAAAATTCTAACCCAGTTCCAGATGACTTAGAAAGTTCAAATTTGGCATACAGACAGGTAGTTAGGTCAATACAAAGAAAAAAATCAGAAATTTGAAAATTTTTAATTTTTCAATTATTTGATCTATTATATTTAATTTTTCAATTAATTAATTAAGTGCCTCTAATTTAATGTAATGTTGACTTAAATAGTTCCGCTAACCTTTCCCGTATCACGGCTCCAAAAATACGTCCAGTCGAATATGTGTCGTCGTGCTGATATTGGCGACCCGCGCGCAGCAATATACTTTTTTCCAATGTAGGTATGTAACTAATATTAATTAATAATTTACAAACAAAAAGTAATGATATCCCACCAAAACATACATGTAAAATGATAGCGAAGTTCAATACTATAATATATATATATCGGTTGTTGACTTCAACGACAAAAGAAGTGAAATGAGTTCTAAATGGATGCCAAGTTCAATGGTCAGTCCTGAAATTTATTTATAATAACATAAAATATAATGTCTTCTTATCACTTAGGATAATGTTTTGAAGCCTAAGGTCTGACTTGACTAGTTTCCATATTATACTTTTTTACATGTAAGTTTTAGGTAGGTAGGTACACATAACACTTTTTGACAAAGACTCCCGTAGTCCCGTGTACCAATAATGGTACACAAAAACTTATTGGTAAAACGACAAGTGTATCAAAAATGGTACACGTAGCTCTTTTGGCAACGTATACTGAAAAATGACGTATAGCAATTAGCAGTTAACCTGTTTTCATTGTAGGAAAACGCCATGTACAGCCCCGGCCTTAGGATTAATATATAGCTGGCTGACAGAACGTCACCGCTCAAAATCATTTTTCCGTTGTCTGCTGTACCAATGAGCAGTGATTATGAATTTAAATTTATGACATAATAATACATAGGTATAATACTGAAATAATAACCTTCTCAATATTATGAAGTAGATAGGTACTCTAGGCAGTCGGCACATACTATATGGTTAACTACCCGACTACCTAACGAGTAGAGTAAGTCAACCTGATTTTTATATATTATAGTGTACCTAATCAGTGTATGACGTATACTATACCTACCTAGCTAATACCTATTTATATATTATAATTGTCTACATTAAACACTACGTCACTACTATATATTACGCTACAATTTTTTCATCGCTAATATTAATACATAGGTACCTAATAACGAGTGCCGTCCATGCGTATAAGAATCGCAAAACAATTCAAAGTTCTGCGTGTTTCATAGATACTATACTATTATTACATAATATGCATTGCACAGTGCAGTAGGTAGTAGCTACTCGAAAACGTGCAGTATAGATAATTATTATAATCTATACTATACATACATTACTACATTAGTACCTATTAATATTATACAATAGGTATACATTTATAGGTACATATTATATTCTTAGTTATGAGTACTTATATTGTACAAATCTACGAGATGATCAAATAGTACCGCAATACCATATAAACAAGTATTTGTATACACAAAACACGGATTAATATTATTTACTTTATTATGACAGTATGAGTATATACTAGTATTTAGATTTTAATCGAATTCTAGTAGGTATAAACAATCATAGTGTTATTTTAAAAGCGCTTTTATAGGTATTATAAATACCTAATACCTATATTATTATAGGTATTATTACCTATTCAAATGGATGATCATCGATTGCATTAGGTGTTAATTAATATTTAGGTAACCTAACCGTGACATTTCGAGTTTTAGCGATGAGTTATTATTTATTAGAATATATAGGTGTTATATTCTAATGTATAAAAGGGGGAAAGTAGACAACCACTCTTGTAATAATTACAAATTATTTGTATACCTACGTTAAGTTAGATTAATTTTTCATCTTTTCAATGAATTCATTATTTTTTAGCTTCTGAACGAAGTGATGAATGTATTAATTTTACAATGATTATATGATGTTTTTTTTGTGTCTGTGTACAGTATAACATGTCGAAATAATGTTTCAATTATTCAATTTCAAACTTCAGAAACTTGTAGTTTCTGATGGCAAAGTTAATATTCTTAGTGTATTATAGTAGTCTAATAGAAGTAAAAAAATTTTTTTTTATTTATTATATTAATATATAGCGTACAATAATTATAAAAGAACTTAAATGTTGGTGTATTAAGGCCATTAAAATATAAACCACCTTTTTCACCAACCACTAGCTGGAAATTACATCCTATAAGCTGACAAATCATCTTCGTTCAGAATCGTTTTTCGTATACAATGATCATACCTGGATTCAAATTTAATACATATAAAGTATAGTGACCTACCATACAGCAGAGAGGCACCCACTTGGCCGGCTTTTTTTTTACCTTTTAGGCATGATTAATTTAAAGTTAAGCTAGCTGGCTTTTATTAATAATAGTTAATATTTTACATTTTCACTACGTTGTTTTTCTTTTTTAGATTCTGAACGGAGTGAAGAATGTATTGATTTTACAATGATGTGTGTTTTTTTTTTTTTTTTTTTTGTGTCTGTCACCACGTTTTGGAGCAGTAAAAGTGCTCCGATTTTTAAAAGTGGACCCTGTTTCGGATAGGAAAGTGAATGTAGTTTGTACTTTGGGGGGTCAAAAGTAAAAAATTTCCAATAGTTTTCAAAAGCGCCGGGAAAAACCAAAAAAAAATGACAGAAAAACGGGAATTTTTACGCAAAACAAGTTTTCAACCAAATCGATTTTTTTATATGGTTTTAATTCAAAAACTAATCACTGTAAATTCTTGAAATTTTCACCAAATATTTATGTCAGTGTTATCTGTATACAGTTAAATTTTCAAAAAATTTTGACTTTTTTTGAGGTATTTATAGACCACAGAAATTTTCGATTTTTTTAAGAAATTTTTTTTAAAGTGTCGATAAAAAAATTTTGGATAACCAAAAAGTTTTGAAAATTTAATACAAGGTTCCTTATGAGTTGTTCTAAATGCAGTTAAAAAAAAT
>VUJU01001463.1:12186-56818 GCA_009835225.1 Aphis craccivora | reverse complement strand
CCACTCGATAGCCAAACGTATTTTACACGGACTGGAGGTGTTCAGACTGAGCTGCACACCATTTGATGTGTATTTGTTACATAACTCGATTAAATTTTAGGAGTATAATAATAATAAATTGTCGNTTTTGTTTTAAAATTTAATTTTTTTTTATATATAATAAATACCTACTGTTTAAAAGATATTATATTAAAATTAATTATTTGGTATGCATTATTATTATACATTTTCACCATTATGTCTATATTAATCTATGTGGTGTGCGCACACCTAGGCACGAGCCGCCACTGTATCAGCCTAGGATATATATGTATTTTAAATTGGGTGGTGAAATATTGTTTATGTTTTAATGACGTAAATATACCCTAAAAATTAAATCTTGTACATAAAATGCAAATTTAAACAACTGGTTTATGATTCAAGTTTCTACGACTAGTATTTTTAAACTATAACAAAAATCTAAAACTATTTGATAGTAATAATAAATCGTTATTTTACGAGTGGATTTTAGATTTCGTAAAAGTTTTGAAAAACTTGAGATAATTTTTTTTTAATTTGCGAACGTTCAAGTTTTTTTATAATTACTGTGAACCAAACTTATAGAAAATCTTGTATTACATTTTGAATTCTAAGATACTTAAACAACATTTTTTATAAATTTCAGCTACAAAATAATTTGCAAATATACATAACATTTTTAAGTATAATGACGCTTCGAGTTTTCATAATAGTTATTTGAAAGAAAACTTATAGTATAAATTTTTAACCTTAGATATAAATACAAAAAAATTTATGAATCTTCATCTACAAAATTACTTGCAAATTTTCGCGATTTTAAAATATAGCGTAAAATTTCAAACTTAACGTTTATAAAAACTACAATAAAAATAACTTATTCTAAAGAAACCTTGTATTACATTTTCAAATTTATCGACATTCACACTTCAAAAAAAAAAATACTTAGATAAATCAAAATTTTCAATTATCTATTAATAGCTGCAAAAAAGTCAAAATATTTTGAAAATTTAACTGTGTATAGATAACACTAATACAAATATTTGTTGAAAATTTCAAGTATTTACTGTAACTCATTTTTGAGTTACAACTATATAAACATTTTATCGAAAACTGATTTTGAGTGAAAATTCTTGTTTTTCTGTCACTTTTTTTTTGTTTTTCTTGATTTTTTTTAAATTATTTGAAAATTAATACTTTTAACCTCTATAATGCACCAAGGATATTCACTTTGCCATCGGAAACCACCTTTGAAATTTTAAATTGAAGCATTATTTTAACAAGTTATGGTGTACATAGACAAAAAAACACAATTATTGTAAAATCAATACTTTTATCACTTCGTTCAGAATCTATAAAAAAAAGGGTATTAAATTTAAATTATGTTTAAATTGTTTTGAGACAATATTTAGAAAAATCGATACCTATGTCATACCCTCAAAATTATTATTCTCTATCGTTTTTTAATGAGTGATTTTACTCAAAGATTACTCAAAAACATAAAAAAAAAAATGATTCTGCGTAAATGCATTTTATTTATGTTGCGCATAGGTCTAGGAGAGAGAAAACACTCTGCTGACATCCTCTACATAGGCGTTTGCAGGCCTTGTTGGCGGGGGGGATAATGTATATAATATATAAATATAATTGAATACTTAATTATTATTTTGGTTATTTTACAATATATTATTCATTATGATATAAAATTATATTTGGAAGAAAAATTTAGCCTGCAAGAGGGGCAGCTGCCCACCCCACCACCCTCGTGTGAAATCCCATGATCCTCTATCCTCTCACTCTATGACTTAAAGTCACTATAATACCAGTCACTACTATAAATAAGGGAGTATATTAAGCAGAATATTCAGGTTTACTATAGTCTATAGCCATTCAGTCCTAAGCAACTTTACAGCCCTAAGACTATTGTATTATTATAATTGAACTTAAATTTATATTCAGTAAACAAATTTTTAATTTAATTAATGAACTTTTTTTTAATTAATTAAATTACACTATACCATACAATTTAATAACACAATATCTAACAATGTACCACAAAACAAATATTTAACTTGCATTTCTAGAAATTATGGATATTGGATCAAAATAAGTAAATAAATGCTTTTAAATATTTTAGATAAAAAAAATATATTTATTTACCTACTAATTTTATATTTTAATGTTAATCATCAATTCCACTTAAGAAATAATGTAATACATATTCATCTTCTTCAATTGAACAATGTAACAGCAATCCTTCTACTACATGACATAATATTTTTGACAAGTTTAATGTTTCACAATTTAAAAATTGTGAAAATTTTTTGATATCAACTATTGTAGAATATTTATTTTCTTTATCTGAAATCAATGAATACATATTATTGTAGTTTAATAATGAATAAAATTATGAATTATAATATTATATTACAAGTACAAAATATTTATTTCTCGTCTAATTATTTGAAACACAAAGTAAAGGTAAAAAGAAGGTAATTTATTACACCAATATTAAAAATAATTGTTTGTAATAGCTTTATAAGTAAAAGTAGTACATCTATAATTATTTTAAAATAACAAGATTTTCATCATAAACCAATGAAGCTAATAATGCAGTATTTTGCTAATTAAGGAATGTGGATAAAATCAGTTGGTATATAGTTCATTAACATCTCTAGAATACTTACTTTCTTTTTATAAATCAGTTGTTAACCACTTATCAGGTCAACTAACTATATAAGATAAAATAAGTTACCTCAAAAACATTTTTTATGAATGACAATAAAAAAAAAAATTAAAATATACTTTTAATTTATTATAACATTTTTTTTTTATATACACCTTTTTTAAAATTCTATGATAATAACCTTATTAAAATACCTTTAATGCTTATTTTTAAAGCAAATCGATAAAAATAGTAGGTATAAAATAGATTACATCCAGTAAATTTTACATAAAGTTAAAAATGTCTGTCGAATCAACAAATGGTAAGCGTTTAAATGTTACCTAAATATGTTTATTTATGAAATAAATGAATAGAAGTATTTGTTGGTATGATACAACAGTTATAATTATAATTTTAACAGTTAAAATAATAACTTAACATTAATTATTTTACATGTTTATAATTTTAATTATTACCATTAAAAATAAAAATATATAGTTGACTATTTAGCAAAAATCTAAATTCAAGTTTTGTTTGGTATGGAAAAAAAATAGCTACAAAAAGGTTGACAGATAATAAATTTGTTTTGAGTATACATATGTGCAAACATTATGTAATAAATGTAATTTTTAATGTTTAAAACTTACCAGTTGAATTTTGTACACTAACTATCTCAAGACCTATAAAATGTGTGTCAACTGTAGCTGATAAATTTGAAACTCCTAAAACCATTTTCCCAGATGCATCCAATGATACCATTAACCTGGGACCAATACGTTTCATCTTATCAACAATGTGGCGTACTACTCGTATTGATGGCATAACAACACTAATCTAAATTAAATCACATAATTAATACATTTGTACAAGTGTAAGAGTTTTACTTCAAAAATTAACACCCAAAATATTTTTCATGTTGAATTGGTTGTTTTAAATACAAATGATAAATAAATTAAATTAAAAACATGTTAATAATATTACATTATGAGCAGGTATGGTTGGTTCCTTATATTCTGACCAATCTTTTGGTAGTATAACAGTAACTGGAATATCATGAGTACATAACTGTTTACTAGATACTTGGGACTCCTAAAAAGTAAATAATGTATTGTTAATTCTTATTAAACTATATTAGTACTATATCATAGATTAAATATACTGTCATAATATAACAGATTATTAAGTGTAAGGCGTAATGGTAGAAGTCCCTTGACAAAAGATGAATTTGATGTAATATGCATTTGAATTTTAGAAATTTATAGAATTAAAATTAAATCTGAACACAAAATGTTTGTTTTTTGTTTTAATAAACTACAATTTGGAAGTTTTTTTAATCACAAATAGTAGAGACCTTCCATTAGAGGTATTACAACTGTCAGTACAATCTGAACTTGGCTTAGAAAAATGACATCCTATAACACATATTAAATTTATTAGGAAGAAAACAGTGAACATTTTTATAAAAACAAAGATTAGAAAGCACAAGAAAATATACAAAACAAAAGTTAAAACATTACAGATTCACAAATTCTTCAACTTATAAGCCCCAGGTTTAATCATATTTTTCCCACAATTTTTGCTACTTTAATTTCCAATGAAACATATATGTCAAAGTTGAAACTTATAAAAACTTAAATGTGATCTATAATGATTCATTACCAAATAGAAAGTTTATACTAGGTTATACATTGTTATTATTATATTTCTTATATTTCTTATTTCTAAAAAATATCATCGAAGAATAACTTTAGTTTAAATGATATTATTTCAATTTAGTGAATGTGTGTAATAGGTTTTAAATACTAATTTTTGTATATTTTTTTTTTTTTTCATAATAGGTAGTTAGTATTAAATTAAGGATGTAAATATTTTAGAAAATAAATAAATGGTTCCCCTCAATTATTAGTTTTCAACATCACTGCTGACACTGCTTAAGTATATATTTAATCTATGACCATATTATTTATAAATAAAATATACCAGATCCAATTCAATAGTTAGACATGGAGATAGTTTATCAGTAAGTTTCATCTTGAGAGTTTTTAAGTTTGTTTGTTTTGCTGAACTCAATGAGGATGCAAGCATATCTAAAAGAAAAAAAAATATATATATTAATTTATACTGGACTAATACTTTTGTATCAGTACTGGATATTTTCAATTAATAACATTAGCAATCTTAAGTTACATTAAATACATTTTTTATTCTTCTTTATGTTTATTTTGTTTTTAGAATAGAAACAATTAAATTTGAATCAAACATTACTTAAACACACCCACATTTATTTTTCTTAAGTTTCTATAATAGTATCTTGGGTACTACAATAATTAACCAAGGTAATTATTGGTTCTGGCTGAAAATTAAAGTTTAAACCTATTTCTCTCTTAACTTTAATACGTGACTGGGAGCATTTAAAAATATTTTTCTTACTTCAGTGATTAACATGTTGACTGCCACATAGCCCATTATATATATTTATATTATATATATATATTTTTTAATGTCTTCCAAATTTGTATATTATACTATATATTTGAAAGAAATTGAAAAAAAATGTATTATATCAAAAAAATTGTTATTATTTCCACTATGCCACAGTCCTTATTTTAGTGCATTATTGTAGCACCATAGAAAAGTAAGTTAATAATATAAATCCAAATTCATTTTTGTCGCCGGCGGTCATGTGACATGGTAGTAATGATGAACTATGGGAGTCGGCGGTCACAAATGTATAAAATTTAAGTATTATAGATGACCGTTGGCGGTCATAATGACAGTGTGTTAACTTTTTCACAGTAACAGAGTTGTAATATTCGAAAAGTCATAAAGAGCATAAGCATGTCATATCAAGTTAAGCATTTCTAGATAAAATACATTAATGCCCACTGTGAATATTCCCACAGGAACAATTATAGAGTAAAACAGAATTTTTTTGATAAAACATGTATATATGAGTAAATATATAAAAATAATAATTATAATAAATATAAGTGCTTAATTTGTAAAGAATTTATTGAATATTGTCAAAGTGTAAATATATAAGTGGGCACTTTATAAAAACCATGTATTATTATATAAATCTAAGCCTTATTTAATACATCCATGATGAATTTACCGATTAGAATATATGGTATACAACTGGAATAATTTTTAAGTAATATTTTAATACCATTTTAAATAATAAAAGTAGAATACAATTATTCACAATATCAGCTATTCTTCTATCCAATTAAAGTTATCAATAAATACATAAAGTCAGACAAATAACTATCACTGACCGCTGTTGAAGCCATAATTCTTTAAATAAAAAAAAATTAATTAATACATAAAATATAATATAATAATACATACCAATTGGTAAACTGAATAAAATTTCATTAGATTCCGTTTCACCAATCATATCGTAGTCCTTAAAAAATGACTGTTGATCTAATACAGACCAAACACTGATTTGATTACTGTTTGATTCATTTAAAGCGATTAAGAACAGTTTAGTGGAACTAAGTCTCAAAACTACATTTCTACATAATTTGGATAAAATAATAACAATACCTGTTTAAAAACAAATGTTTAAAATTTAAAAATAAAAACAATATGATATTTTATATTTACTGTAGAATTGTTTCATGCAATTTGGATCAATGATTTTTCCACGGAATTTCATTATTGTATCTTAAAGTTAGAGATCTTTTTAAATTAATAATTAAAAAAAAAAATGATATTATATACAAGTACTCAGTCGTATATTGGTAAAAAATATTTAAGTAGGTGACAATAGATCATGGACTTACAAAAAATAATACTTATATTTTATAATTAAAACTTGGGTACTGTAAGCAGATTGAATTTAAAAATATTTTGTGATGTTATCAAATTTGTTATCAAATTTTAACTCGTTTTTTAAATTTCCCGCAATTTAGCACCATGATTATTCATTATAATATGTACCTATCTTTGAGACACTGACTAAAATAAGACAGATATATTACTATCTTAGTCCATGCCCGTGGGTTACTCGCGATGCTTATTGCTTAATAAATCATATTATAATATTATAATCTTAAATCTAAACGTATCCACCTTCTTCTGACGGATAATGAGCAAGAAGGATAATATTATTATGTATTTTAATTTTGTTATCATTGATCAGCTGTTTTACTTGGATCTTTCAATGCATATTTAGCTCCACCTATAAAATAAAATACTATAGTAGTATTATTATACATAGTGTATATACTATATTGTACTGGTGTATTGTGTATTTGTGTATCTGTATTTGTGTACACATTATACAACTGTTTAGTGCTCACTGCCACACCGCAGTACACTAACACTAAAAATCCGCTGCAGATTTCTAAAATTTTTAGGAGCTTGATAAAGATAAATTGGTTTTATAAGTTCGATATGTTATTTACTCAATTTTAAAGTTTTAAGATCTTATTTGTTATTAGTTATTACATTAATTTTTAAAGCATTAAGTTATTCATCATGTCGGGAAAAGACAAATTGCCAATATTTCCATCTCGTGGGTAAGTAAATCAACTGATAAGATATCGAATTTGGGCGTTGTCTGTTGAGGCATAGCTTAAATAACAAATATAATTTGTATTTAATAAATGACTGAGGAAACATACATTCGATTTTTTCCCAAAATTATACTAATTTAATCAAATTATAGACAGAATTAGTTTTATAACATTAATAGTATTGATTGTTGTCTATTGATGTGTAAAAAAAGAAAACCTATCTTGGAATTCATATTCCTATTATGACATTATTTGTTGTTTCTGAAATATAAATATAGTATTAAAATTATGTTTTAGTGCTCAAACAATGATGAAAGGGCGTCTTATGGGAGCACAAAAAGGTCATAGTTTGTTAAAAAAAAAAGCTGATGCTTTACAAATGAGATTTCGTTTGATTCTTGGTAAAATTATTCAGGTAGAATTAAATATTACTTTTTATCATTTTCTGAAATAAAGTCTTATAAATATTAAACGACTATCTTATTTACAGACAAAGACATTAATGGGTGAAGTAATGAAAGAAGCAGCATTTTCTTTGGCTGAAGCAAAATTTACTACTGGTGATTTTAATCAAGTTGTTTTGCAAAATGTAACGAAAGCTCAAATAAAAATACGCACTAAAAAAGATAATGTTGCTGGTAATAAAAAAAAGATTTTTAATTTATACTTTAATATCATATTAATAAATATATTTAATATAGGTGTGACATTGCCTGTTTTTGAAAGTTACCAAGATGGTACAGACACTTATGAATTAGCAGGTTTGGCTAGAGGGGGTCAACAGTTGGCTAAACTTAAAAAAAATTATCAAACTGCAATTAAACTCTTGGTTGAATTAGCATCATTGCAAACATCTTTTGTTACTCTAGATGATGTTATTAAAATAACAAATAGAAGAGTGAATGCTATTGAACATGGTATGTATTTAAAGTATATTCTGATCTTGTATTGTAATATATATATATATATATTTATATATTATGGATCTAATTCTATAATAATTTCTTTTCTAGTTATCATACCCAGAATTGAAAAAACACTTGCATATATTATTTCTGAGCTTGATGAATTAGAGCGAGAAGAATTTTA
The DNA here is from genome assembly GCA_009835225.1 of Aphis craccivora. Lineage (NCBI taxonomy): Eukaryota > Metazoa > Arthropoda > Insecta > Hemiptera > Aphididae > Aphis > Aphis craccivora. Next base: position 48,523 of record VUJU01001463.1, on the reverse strand, counting down.
CAGGTATATTTATACTTTATACCTAGTTCAAGAATATTTATTTAATATTCATTATTCTCTTATCAAGTTAAGAACCAAGTTTACAGGCTACCAGAAACTTTGTTTTTGTCAGTCTTACAACTTCCATTTTTCATCCCCCCCCTCCCGGTAGTATACAGTCTATACTTTTGCTGTGTAGTACTATCACATCCCTGCACACAAGTCAGCCATGTACAGTTCTTAACTTAAATAGAGTATATTTAAAATTACTCTTTAAAAACAAATATACTTAAATATTTGTGATGTACCTATTATAGAATATAGGCAATTCTTTTATTATCAACAAAATAATATTCGGTACTTGTGCATTATCGCGATTACCACATATAATGGGTTATAGCGACGCCTTGTCCCACTCTAATCTTACATTTTGCAAGTGAATTCTATTTCTAATGCTATTAGGGATAATTAGGACCTAGGGGGTCAGCATTTTCACTCGCTCGCTGTGTTCGCGAGTGACATTCTAAACGAAAATATTCCTTGATTTGCTATGCAACACCACCTGAGATAGCAATAAATCCATTGACATTAACATTGGATAGTTTTGTATTATTATACATGTATTAAACAGACGTGCATTGCACGCCATGTGTTCGACATCAAGACAGTTGCATTCAACATCAAGGTAGTTGCGATAACGCACAAGTACCAAAATAATTATTCTACTTAATTTCTTGTATTTCATATGACATTGCCTGGCTCGCGCCAAAATAATCAATTTGTATAATATTTTTTTATAATTATTTATTTTAATTTTTTACTTAAGAATAAATTTTGTTGTGTATTCTTATTAAGGTTAAAGAAGATTCAAGATAAGAAGAAAATTGCCAATAAAAAGAAAGAACAACTAAAGAAAGACATGAAAGAAGCTGAGTATGGTAACATGTTGGATGAAGGGGATGAAGATTTGCTATTTTAATTGAAATAATATTAAATATATTTTGCTTTTAATATGTAATATGAATTAGACACTCTACAATGATATCAAATAATTATTGAATTTATTATAAAAATAACTGTACTTCATATTCTTATAGTAATTAATATAAAATCAAATGAATGTTTACATTATTCGCAATATTCAATCATCTTTTTCAGTTACCATGTAATATGTCCAATCATCCTCATTAAACTTAGGTAAATAAACTATATTTGATGCAAAATTATTACATTTTGATTCATGTATAATATAGCTAAAAGAACCTACCTAAAAGTAAGAATTCTATGTTGAATTGTTGAGGTTGTTGAGCTGCAAACATAATGTAATTTTTAAGATATTATATAGATATAATATGTTTTATTATTTTATTAGTTATAATTGTATTAGTTTATATAAGAAATTAGAGTGTCCACCATAGTTAGTTGATGTTTAAATATTTTTATTTTATTCTAGTGTAATGAACATTCCATTATTCATCTAACTACCCACTACCGAGATAATATCTCATCAACCTTTTATTATGTATGTAATGAAATAAATTATTTTAACATACGTATGTGTTCACCACACCATAAAAGAGGTTATTGTTTTTATTGTTGTTGTAAATTATAATAATAAACTTATTATTTATAATAATGTTCTATATTTGCATACATATTAATAACTTTAATGTTATCTTATATTTTTTGAATACATTTACTGTTACCATTTTAGATCAATTCTAGAGTATTAATATATTATTAATAATATTTTACAATATTAAATAATGTGCATTTTTGAAATATTAAGTTCTAAATATTTATATTATTTAATTGTTCAAAATATTTTCAAAGCAAATTAGTAATTTCTAAAATCAAATTAAATATATAATAGGTTCTAATTTGTTTTCAAATTTATTTTCTCCTTCAAGCTGTGTTGCCTGTTGGCAAAAAAAGGTAAAACCCAAAGCTAAAAACTATAAGTATAAAAACATAATATTGTGTGAATTCCACTGATAATTAAAAAAAAATATAATGTAGTAGTATTAATAGGAATGTTTTCATCTGTAAATTGATGTCACATAATGATCACTGACGAATGTTTAAAGAAATTTTATGGCTGTGATGATATTTTTGAATATTTTTAATCAATAAACATTTATTCAATTATTCATAGTACAAATGGTATTATTATATTATGTACCTTCATAATAATCGTCTACAAAATATAAAATGTTGTACTATTGTAGTATACATTGTAAATTACACATGCGAGACTTTTTTAGTTTCTTTTCAGATCTCTATAAATATTCAATATTGTACCTATTATTTATAAGTCATTAAAAATAATATTTTTTTTAAATTTTCGAATGATGTACAGAGTGCTTCGAAATTTAGATTGCAGCCATTTTATTAAATAAATATCTAAAATAGAGAAAAATGAATAATACAAGTTTCTTTCATTTAGAATAATCTTTTTTTTTCTGTTACATAATGTGAAGAAAATAACCTTAATCAATGGAAAATTATGTTTGAAAGCGATTTAGTTTTTTGATCACACTACAAACAAATGCAATGGATACTGCCATTATAAGCTATTATAGATAGTATTTTGCGGTGTGTAGTTAAAATTCTATTTCTAAAAATTGCGATGGCTGAATAAGTACTAATCATAGAGTTTAGCATTAATTAAGGCTGTCTAATCTCAATAATTAAAAAAAGTAAAGTACAAACTAAATCTTATTTGCTATTCATAATCACCATCAAAGTTTGAAAATCTAACTATTTTTACAACTACCTACTAATGTGTATACCGTATACGGATAAAAAAATAAAATACATAGATACCTCATACCTACCAAATAAAAGTCAAATGATGTACCTATAATATAGTGGGTGAAATATAAAATAAATGTTCGGTGAGACTGTAAAGTATGTGGCTCGTTATTAACTTATCAAATTCGATTAATCGGAAAAAATATTATAATTTTTTCACAAAATTGTTGTTCTTAAACTAGATTTATATTTTATATACCTACCTACTTAATTGAATATTTTCCGTAGATAGGTATCTAAGTACATAGCCAACGTCAATATAACTGCATTTTATTTTTATTTTATCACTATTATATTTAAGCAATATTATCAATTTAGGAAGTGAGTACTTATAAAATAGGTGAGTAGGTATATAAATTTACTCTTTTCAAAATAAAGACATACTTGCTCAAAGATCAGTTTTTGTCGACAACGTGATAAGCTATTCTCGTCCATCACCCAACCGAGTCTCCCATATAGCATATACGATATACCTGTTGTGTAGTTAAGTGATTTCGTTCTGAATGTCACATATTATACATAATATGTGATATGTATTATACCCGCCACTACACCATTGTCTATAAGTTATAAAAGCTATAAAAAAACGCTTATAAAAAAAAATTGTGACAAACGATTTTTGATTTTTTTTTTAACTACAATAAAAACATATCATGACGAATTTTGTAATAAATTTTCAAGTTTTTTTGGCCATCAAAAAATTTTTTTATCGACACTTCAAAAAAAAATTCTCAGAAAATCGAAAATTTGAGTGGTCTACAAATAACTCAAAAAAAGTCAAAATGTTTTGAAAATTGGACTGTATCTAGATAACACTAATATAAACATTAGGCGATTTCAAGAATTTGCGATAGTTAATTTTTGAATTACAACCATATAAAAAAATCGATTTTGGTCAAAAACTGGTTTTGCGTAAAAATTCCCGTTTTTCCGTCATTTTTTGTTTTTCTCGTTTTATTTTTTTGAAAACTGTTGAAGAATGTTTACTTTTGACCTCTATAATGCACCAAGGATATTTATTTTGCCATCGGAAACCACCCAAGAAGTTTGAAATTGAAGCATTATTTCGACTAGTTATAGCTATACACTGGAGACACAAAAAAAAAAAAAAACAAAACACACACATCATTGTAAAATCAATACATTCATCACTTCATTCAGAATCTAAAAAAGTCATTATATTTGTAAGTATTGAAAGGGCAGGAGACTAAAGATAGAAATGAGTCTCTCTGACGCCACGGGAGCTCACAATTTTAGTTCCTTTCATATCTATATAGTTGATTTAAATTGAGTGGTCGTAGGCGCACTCATAAAAACAAAAGTTAATATAAACATGAAGAACTAATGTTTATTAATAAACGCAGTCGTGAATGGCGTGCGGTGGACACACAATTATTTTGTTGTGCGGATATATTGTGTATATAGTCTCTTAGTCTCTATAATTTATATTTAAATAGTTTGACGCTCTGAAAAATTAACTTAAAAAAAATATATTTTTAACAGTCAACCGTTTGAGGCCGAGGAAAATGTTGGTCTTATGTATACTTATGTAGTTCTACCACTTACACCTCTCGAGTGAGTATATCACCATTGGTTATCTTATTAATAAAGTTAAGTATATGTATTGACATTAAATAATTTTATATTTTTTGTTTTTAAATTGATAACACAAAATATAAGTACTTACCTAAAAAGCTATTATTATTATAAAGGAATAAATACTGGTATACTGGAATAAATTGAATTATTAATTAGAACTGGCGTATTTTTTATGAATAATAGGTAGGTACCAATACTTATAAAATTAAAATATTTTAAAATGTCACCTATCATTTTATTTTTTGAATAATTGTTGTGACTTAATCATAAACAAAATTAATTTTAACTATTATTAGGTAGGTACCTATAATAATGTATTATACAATTAATAATTATTAAAAGTTTCTACGGAATTTTTTACATGAACCTACAACGGCCCAAGAAGTTTTGGTTTGTGAACCACTATTTTCAAGTTATGAAATATGAATATATTATACTTTCAACACTCAACCATCAACGTCATAATATATAATATATATATTTTTGATCATTCAATACCATTTAAAGTTTACGAAGCCATAAGTATTATTATCAGTATAATTTTAATGTCCTCTTAATATCTGTGAAAACAGTAATAGACGCATTAAGATTTAAGGCCAACAGTTTTAGCTTACTATAATATTTAAACTATAAATGTCTTATTATGTATACCTCTTTATTTTTCACATCCAGATTTATAAATTATACTATTATAGGCTAATATAGTGTAGTATAGAAGACTGTGAGTGATACACTATATACCAGGGGTGGCCAAACCGAGTCTTGCGAGCCGAGTCTTGACTTTTGCGGCTCTTTCATCGTATCGTAACATTTTTACAAATTTTTTTTTTTATATGAGTATGTATTTTAATATAATAATATGACCTTTTATATATATATATATTGGCTCTTCCATATTTATTAATATATTTGGTGGCTCGCGAGTCTCTTCTCGCTGGCCACCCCTGCTATATACTATAGAAATATTATAAAAATCTTGAATTGAATAATTGATTTAGAAATTATAATAGCTGGCAATTCCACATTTAAGACATTAAGCATCCTCGAAACAAGATTTTAATACGCTTATCGAGAAACTATTTAGGTACATATTACGTTACTCTTATATCAGTTATAATTATAAAAGATTCTTATTTTACAGTTTTATTCATACGTAATATTGAATATATTTTGTTGTAAAAATAACAATACATTTTAAATAGATCTAAATTCTAATATTAATTAAATAAAAAATATTTAATATCCACATGGTTTTTAGTTACATCTAAGGATGCCATGCTACTATGCTAGAGTTTGTTCAAATGTTCAATATTCAATGTTATAAGGGTGTCTTCTGGTAGAAAACTACATCTAGTTTGTAGTACCTATTTAGTATTATATACTATATAGTATATACTGTGTACTGGGAATCAAATGTAGTCAATGTAGATAATTCTCAGTTCTTATAAAAATGATCGTGAATGAATTTATATTAGCATTTTTTTTTTTTTTTATAAATGATTTAATTAAATTTATAATTTATGAATATAATTAGATTTTTTATACAAAAACGAAAGAATTCAAATTAATATTTAATTTAGATTTTGTCACAGTAAGAGCGGATTCGTAAGTTGCCCCAACAAAAAAATTACCTACTTATTCAGCCACCATTGATATATGCTAATCACTAGATTTATTAATTACATTTCCTTATCCACTAAATACACCAATGTCATATATATTGTCGAAAACATATATTTTATGCTAATACAGAAGTAATAAAACTAAATTTATTAATATTTAATTCCTTTGTATAGGTTGGATAGTTAGGTACCTATACAGAGTGGATATAGTGGGTACATAGATTCATAATAAACTTTATTTGTGTTAGTTTAATTAGCATGTGTATACAAATACGTGCTTGTCTCAGAACAAATGAATATAATTACTATTCAAACTAAACTTCAGAGTTCAGCTGTTCAAGCATTAGTTTTGTGTAGGTGTATAAAAACGACCATTTTTTTCAATACTCCTGTTTTATTTTATGGTCGAACCTCCTGTCATTTAAACCGGTTATACAGATGTAGGTATGTACCCATGAAACACGAATGTTTATGTTCACTCTTATTCTTATACCTAAGTTATAAGTATGTAAATAAATATTTCAGATATGTTTAACTCACACTTCACTATGGTTAGACCATCAGAAATCGTGGCGTTTTTACTTTTAGTGACTTTAGTAGGGACGTCTTTAGCTGCAAATATTTTGTATCCGGTGGAAAGCGAAAGTCGCGAAGTTCGTACTCTACATGGCTTATGGAATTTCAAAATATCTCCACCATCAAACCAACTGATCGGGTTTGATGAAAAATGGTATACGATGAGATTTGAAACAGTAAGTTAATTTTAAAATACTTATTATACCTTAGGTATAGTACGACTATGAAGGTTAATATATTTTATATTAAAATAAAAATTGTTTCAAATATTTACACTTACATAAAATCTAATATGATAATGTTTGGGGAAAAAATTAACGATTAAAAATAATTTATATACCTTCACATATTAATATTAAAGTAGATACCTAGAAATATAAAAATAAATAATAATGTGATATTTTAGATTCTGAACGAAGTGATGAATGTATTGATTTTACAATGATGTGGATTTTTTTTTTTTTTGGGTCTGTGTACAGCATAACTAGTCGAAACAATGCTTCAATTTCAAACTTTGGGGGTGGTTTCCGATGGCAAAGTGAATATATTTGGTGGATTATAGAGGTAAACAGTAAACAATTTCCAACAATTTTCAAAAAAATAGAGAAAAACAAAAAAAAAGTGACGGAAAAACAGAAATTTTTACGCAAAACCAGTTTTCAACTAAATCGACTTTTCATATGGTGGTAATTAAAAAAATAACCCCTGTAAACACTTGAAATTTTCACCAAATATTTAAACTAATGTTATCTATTTACAGTTAAATTTTCAAAACATCGATTTTTCTGAGAATTATTTTTTGAATTGTCATTAAATAATTTTGAATGACCACAAATACTTGAAAATTTAACACAAGGTTCTTTATGAGTTGTTCTTATTGTAGTTAAAAAAAAAATCGAAAATTGTTAGTCACAATTTTTTCTTATAATCGTTTATAATTCAAATTTTTACGTTATATTTCAAAATCGCAAAAATTCACAAGTAATTTTGTAGTTGAAAAATCATAAATTTTATTGTGTTTATACTTAAGGTTAAAAAATTCAACACTAAGTTTTTCCATAAGTTATCCTTCGTAAGTAGCTATAGAGAAAACTCGAAGCGTCATCATATATAAAACGTGGGTAAGTGGGTACCGCTCTGCTGTACATTAGGTGCATGTGGATCACTACTATATATTATAGGAGGGTTAAATTTGAATCCAATGATAATTATCATTGTATACGAAAAACTATTCTGAACGAAGATGATTTGTCAGCCTAGGATATAATTTTCAGTGGTTGGTGAAAAAGGTGGTTTATGTTTTAATGGCCTGAATACATCAAAATTTAAGTTCTTTTATAATTATTATAAGCTAAATTTATGGAAAATCTCGTATTCAATTTTCAACTCTTAGCTACTTATAAAAAATTTTTTATGAATAATTATACTAGATAAATAAGCAAAACAAGTTTTTAAATAGCTAAAAAAAAGTCAAAATATTTTGAAAATTAAATCACGTAAAGAAAACGCCAATCTAAATAACTAGTGAAATTTTCAAGTATCTACGACTTATACTTATTGAATAATAACAAATATTTAAAATCGTTATCGTTACGCTATTTCGTAAAAATTAAAAATTCGAACTCACTTTAAATTTTTCCTATAATGATGCTTCGAATTTTCTCTATAGCTACTTGAAGGAAAACTTTTGGAAAACTTAGTGTTGTATTTTTAATCCTTAGTTATAAACAGAAAAAATTTTATGATTTTTCAACTACAAAATTACTTGCAAGTTTTCACGTTTTCGACAGGTATCGTAAAAATTTTAACTATAAATGCTTATGAAAAAAAATTATGACTAACGAACGATTTTTAATTTTTTTTAGCTAGAATAAGAACAACTCATAAGGAACCTTGTATTAAATTTTCAAAATTTTTTGGTTATCCAAAATTATTTTATCGACACTTCAAAAAAAATTGTCATAAAAATCTAAAACTTCAATGGTCTATAAATAACTCAAAAAAGTCAAAAATGTTTGAAAATTAAACTGTATATAGATAACACTAACTTAAACATTTGGTGAAAATTTTAAGTATTCACAGTGATTAGTTTTTGAATTACAACCATATAAAAAAATCGATTTGGTCGAAAACTGGTTTTGCGTAAAAATTACCGTTTTTCTTTAATTTGTTTTTGGTTTTTCCCGGTGCTTTTAAAAACTATTGGGTAATTCAAAAAATGACCTCCCGATGCATCAACTAGATTCAATTTTCCATCGGAAACCACCCCCAAAGTTTGAAATTAAAGCATTATTTCGACAAGTTCTCGTGTACATAGACACAAAAAAAAAACACACAACATTGTAAAATCAATACATTCATCGCTCCGCTCGGTATCTAAAATATTATGAGCGTCTGAATTTTAAATTTTTACGAAATCTTGTATCGATAATGATTTATCCTCAAACGATTTTAAATATTTATTATTATTCAAAAAGTACCTATAAGTCGTAGATACTTTTAAAATTTCACCAGTTATTTAGATTAGCATTTTCTTTACGTGATTTAATTTTCAAAATTCACTCCAAACTGTAACACCATCCTAACCCTTTAGTCACTCACCTAAAAACATGTACTCTTCCTGACAACCCACCACGCCGACTTAAAAGAAATTGGTGCCGTGACCTATTAAATTAATGAACAAAAAAATTAATTACTAGAGGGTTCAGGGTACCATCGCTGGAAGATTTCCCTCATCATGTGCCTCATGTGTATTTTTATTATGTATATAGTATTATATCAGTTATCTATTTTATTTATTGTGTCATGAAATACAGATTGTAAATTTTTCTAATAAAATAAAAAAAAAAAATTTCAAAATATTTTGCTAATTTTAATGCTATTTATAGGCATTTGAAATATTCATTTTTGTTTATTTTTTTAATAAATATCGATAAAAATTTTTTGGCTGAGTCAAATTATTGAAAATTGTATACAAAGTCCCTCATAAGTTATTCATATAGTGATTAAAAAATTATAAGAATACACAAGCACAATTTTTTTTTATTAACATTTGAAGTTTAAATATTGACAACAATTTGTCAAAATCAAGAATACTTGCACATTATTTTGTGAGAGATTGTCAAGATTTTCTATAAGTTTGGCTTACAATAATTATAAAAGAACTTAAATTCTGGTGTATTCAGATTTTAGGCCATTAAAACATAAACCACCTTTAATACCAACCACTGGAAATATTATATCCTAGGCTGAGAAATCATGTCCGTTCAGAATCGTTTTTCGTATAAAATGATACCTAATCATTGGATTCAAATTGAATACATTAATTATAGTGACCTATTATACCGCAGAGCGTTACTCACTTGACCACTCTTTTTTTTTTAGCTTGGTGATTATTGGAAAATGCCCGTTCCATCTAGTTACAATGATGTTTCTACAAACTCAACCATACGAGATTACGTCGGTTGGTCATGGTACCAATATGAGTTTTATGTACCAAAAAGATGGACTGATGATCAACTGAATGTATTTTTACGTTTTGGCAGTGTGCATTTCAAATCAATTGTGGTATTTACTAATATTTTATGTTAATTTTCAATTTAAGAAAATTTTGATAATTTTATAGGTACAATATTAATCAAAATGAATTTTATAATTCCTATAGATTACATATGCTTAACAGAAATTAAGTAAGGCATTATATCATCTCGGTTTTATAAATATTACACCATTTTAATATATTATAAGTATTAAATAATTAGTAGTATGTGTTTGTATACAGTATTGCAACAGTTTGTAAGAACATTTTAAACAGTTCAAATGGAAATGTTCCTCTCAACGTCATTAATTTTACCACTTAATTTACAGTTTTTTATTATAAGTTAATTGTTTATAGCATTTTTTTAAAATGTGATTACAGTCTTTGATTTTTAATATTATTTTGAGTAAACTTTTGATTTTTATCAAACCTATTCATAAAAAACTAAAATAAATATTTATAGTAAAAAATAACACAGACTGTATAAATAAATAATTAATAATAATTAATATGCTTTACCTAAAAAAATTGTATTGTGTTAATAAGTTAAAAAAAAATAATAGATATCTATAAAAATGTCATTTAAATAATTATTTTCTTTTATTACTTGAAAATAATTATTTTATTTTTAGTAAAAAGGTTTGAAAAAAATCAGAAGTTTACATTAGATAAATATTTTTCTTGTAAAAAGATGCTGTGAAAGTGGAAACATAAATCTATATATACTTACTATATTAATATTATTATTATGAGTACGTACCTATCTATATTTTGTCAGCACTTTAATTTTAATTTATACAATATAATATTATTCATACATTGACTAAAATATAATGCATATACATGGTTACAGTGGTTAAATGGTAAATTATGTGTAGACCACGAAGGCGGCCACTTACCATTTATTGGTAATGCTACTGATTTTCTTAAGTATGATGAACCTAATTTAATTGTCGTTGCTGTAAATAACACACTGAGACCGGATACTATACCACAAGGATATACAACATACCCGAATAATACATACAAGTAACTAAATATAAAACTAGAAATTAATTTTAATCGTTAACTATAGATTATTAGATTATACAAAATTACGAATAATATTTACAGATATCCAAAAGATTATACAATATATTCTCACGAGTTTGATTATTTTGATTATTCTGGTATAAACAGAGCTGTCCATTTATATACAACACCAAAAGCATACGTTTGTGACATAACTGTACTTACAAGTTTTGGAAATAATTTAGAAGGTATAATTTAATTGGTATTTAATAATGAATGTGAATGCTACAATTGTGTAAAATTAACTAACTTAAAATGTTTAAAATATTGATAATGAATGCTCATAAAATATTTTAAATTAAATATCCTCATAAGTATTTTCGTAAATCATTGATCATTTTTATTGTTATGAATATTTAAGTTATATTGCCTAAGGAATCTAAATGTATTATTATTAATTAATTAATATTTAAGAACATATAAAATTAATTTTTATTTTTATAGGAATTGTTGACTACAAGGTCGATATTTGTGGAAATAATGTTCCTGAATGTAATATTACACTTTTGGATGCTAATCGAAATACAGTAGTCGAGTCGAATACCTGTTCCGGACAGTTAATAATACCAAATGTAATACCTTGGTGGCCAATTATGTCTGGTAAAAAACATATAGCATACTTATACACTTTTCAGGTAATATACTATTTAATATGTATATATAAATATTAGTTACCTACATAAACTATAATACATACTAGTGTCTAATAATAAATTAATGAATGACGTCTATTAGGTGAAGACTAATAATGAAAAAAGTGATTATTATCGTTTGCGAATTGGTGTTAGAACACTTCAATGGACATCGAAAGAATTATTACTAAATAATGAACCGATTTATTTAAGAGGATTTGGAAAACACGAGGATTCTATAGTTAGTTATTAAAGCATATAAATACAAATAATTACTACACAACACTAATCAGTTTAAAACATTTTAAGCAGCAGACTATAAATAAATGTAACATACTAAATACAATCAAAAATTGTGAAAAATCTTCAATTAACCAATTATATCGTTAAACATTTTAAAATAATCTGTACCCGGCTTGTACAGAAAAATATGAAAATTTAAAAATATTCCGATTCTAAAATCAAGAAAATTTTGTTTAAATGTATAATTAGTTGTCAATTAAAACTGCATTATCATTATAGCATCATTCAATGTTAATATTTACTAGATACAATAATAAAATGAAATATACTATATAACAATCCCATGTATTTAAACAAAATACATACTATATCTATGAATTAATTTCAATGAAAATATAAGAAACAAAGAAACTTAAATAGGAATACATACTATTTTAAATATTTTACATTCATTTTAAATTTTAAGTACGTATAACATGAAATTCCTTAATAACTAATATGATTTAATTAATAATATTAAGAACGAATTAATTAAATAAAATAATTTTATTATATTAATAACGAATAGGCTAATACAGTTATTTATTCTATGTATATATATATATATATAGATACGAGGGAGAGGTTATGATGATGCATTAAGTGCCAGAGACTATTATTTAATAAAATGGTTAGGTGCTAATTCTTTTCGTACATCACACTACCCTTACGCCGAAGAAACATTACAGCAAGCCGATGCAGAAGGTATATTAGTGATTGTGGAAAGTGCTGCGTGCAACTTAAGGTAAGCACTAATTCACTTTAAAATTATTTGCCTGTTTAAAATTACTCAGTGACGAACAAAGTTAGGTACATAAAGTATAGTAAACTTTAATTGTTATCAATACAGAGTGTAACGTGTAACTCGTTTATTTGACTAATGCAATAATAGTGTGAATGCAATAATGTCAAAAAGACGAGTTACACCGTGTATATAAAATAAAGTAATAATAGAGTAGGCGAGGCAATTAATAATTTGTTTATTAAAATTTGTTTAAAGAATATTTGGGCCAGATGTAATGAAATTCCATAAAGGTGTTATGACAGAAAATGTAAATCGTGATAAAAACCATCCTAGTGTAATTATGTGGTCATTGGCTAATGAACCACATAACAATTTAAATTCATCTGTATCATATTTTCGGTGAGTGCTGAGTTGTATTCAATTAATTTAAACTTCTCAATTGCATATTTTCGTGCAGTTTATATTATTTGTAGTTTGTATCAAAAATGAACATATTACAGCTTCATTTATGTCATATTATACATTTGTAATAAAAACTGTATTTTCTTATAAAAGTTTATATATATTATTTTAACCTTTTATTTTATTCTGAAAGAGAACTTTACAAACATGTACGAAATATCGATCCGTCAAGACCAATAACTTTTGTCAACAGTCAACAAATTCAAAATGCTAAAGCGGTATAACTATTATAATTTAAATAAAATAGAATAAAATCTAATAAACATAATAAACACGAATTAATCAATATTTTAATGTTCTTAATAAACATGTCTTACATATTTGTACTACGTAAAACATTTTTACATCTTACCACTTCTAAATTTTATAAATTTAATTATATCTATTAAAAATAAATTAATGGTTTATTAAAAATTATATAGATTGAGTACATGGATATTCTAACTTTAAATCGATACAGCAGCTGGTATAGTGATTCAGGCCATTTAGAACTTATTCAATATCAAATATACAATGAATTTGAAGCATTTACAAAAAAATACAAGAAACCTATACTATTCACCGAATATGGTGCCGGAGCAATTGCTGGGTTACATTCGGTATGTACTTTATCAATAATATTGCATATTTCAAATCGAAAATACGATTTTAACTTATTAAAATTATTACTTTTATATTGAAAAATTCACTACTTTTTTCTTCAATAATGCAAATAGAAATTTACATGCCATTTAATTTATATGTCTTGTATATACCTAAAAAACTATATTTTTAAATTCTCGAGATTTTTTTTCAACTTTATGTCCTGTGAAAATATTAACTTTTATTATTTAAAAAAAAGAGCTACTATCTATTTTCTACAAAAAAATATTTAGCAAACATTTTTTATGAAAATGTTGTGATATCTAAATTTTCACAATTAGTTTTGAATTTTAAGTAATTTAACTTTTTTACTAAAGATAATAGGCCTATGAAAATGGGCTTATAAGATATTACAAGGCTATATATGATTTTGTGATTTTAGTGATTTGAAAAATTTAGTAATTAATAATAACAATATGTCAACATTTATAATTTGTAAAATAGTTCAAGTATAATAAATACTGGATCCATTAAGTATAAATGTATTACATCTATTTTATATATTTGTAAAATCATTTTTAAAACCGAATAAATTGTTACACTAAACAATTTATTGGGGAAAAAAAATGTTTATCATTTGAAAAAACAAAAGTTTGCATTGCTACAAGATACATACTATAAGTTGTACCTACAAAAATCTCAATAATTTGAAAACATAGTCTTTAGACTTTAAGTATATTATTTTAACATTTTAAACATTAAGATTAGAATTTGAATAGATTAATTATTAATGGAAAAATGAATTCTTAGTGAATCACCTTAAATATTAATATAAAAAATGAATAATATTATTTATAATTCTATTCCTAATCATATTTCATAATTTTTTTATAAAAAGATAAGTATTTTTTTTTCTATAAATAATAAAAACTAATTTGATTAATTTTTGTCAAAAACATTACATAATATACTTTTAATATAATTATTATAAATTACATATCATTATATGATAATTTATTATAATACGTTGCACTGCTCCTTTTTAAATTGCCATGTACAGTACCTACTATTTACTAATTACGGGGAATTTAGTCCACTTATCAGACTAATGAGTCTCGGTAATGAGAACCCTTCAATTTTATTGTTTTTGGTATAACATATATTGTACCTATTCGTGTTAATTATAATAAATAATTTTAACTACCTAATCAAAATAAGTAAACAATAAATTCAAATAAATAGTTCAAAAAGGCCAAAATATTTTTAAAGTTATATCATATTCCAAGTTAAATAATTTAAAATAACTTTAAATATTTTTAGTCAATGTTTAAAAATTATCAAACTCTTTTGAAAATAATACGTACTATTATTATGACTATAATTTAAGCTACCAGAAACAATGTGGAGTGAAGATTATCACGTTACACTGCTTCAAGAACATTTTAAAACTTTTGATTCATTAATAGCTAATGGAGTCCCAATCCTAGGAGAAATGATATGGAATTTTGCGGATTTTAAAACACCACAAGGTAAACAAATTTTAAATAAAATCTTATTTCTATGCTAGTTGTTAAACAATATTTTTTTATTATTTATAGAGTATATAAGACCAGGATTGTGTGTAAAAGGATTATTTACCAGAGAACGCCAACCGAAGATGGCTGCATACGTGGTAAAAGAACGTTTCCATACATTTATAAGCAACACTGCATGGCAAAAACGATCTTTAAGTTGTGGATAAATCGATTATATATTAATATTTTGGTATTTTTATTTTTTTATATTATAATTTTTATATATAATATTATTTTACACATACAGACATACGTAACTATAGAAAGATTATGATAGTATTATATTATGTTGTATCATTTTTTTTTTTGTCTAAAATATAATGTATTGTGTAATAGTTTATAAGATAAGCTAGTTAATACGTAGGTATTTTTATACAACTAACAATTACGCATTTAAATCATAAAATAAATAGGTAATTATTCATATATAGTTCTAGTAGGTTTTTAAATAACCCTCATAACATGATCATCAATATTAAAACTTTTTATTATTGATCTACAAAAAATGTAGGAAACTAATTCTGTATGCTATTAGTGGAATTTATTTCAAATATGTTTTTGATCGAGATTTAGTTTCATAGAAATTGCTTTTAAGAAATCAATTTAAATACCTACAAGGTGGTTTTAATTATTTACAGTTGTACACTCTTTATTATAAAATCATTTTTTTACAAGTCATTAAAAAAACAGTTTTGGAAAATAAAAAATACTTTTTAAAGGTTTTATTTAATGATAACATCTTTTTAATTTCATATTTTTAATAGTAGTATACTTTTTGATGTATTTAAATGCATTTCGAAGATACTAGTTATTAGTATTCTAAATATTAATGAGCGGTGTAGTGGACCAAAATGTATTGTTGTGGAGCATAAAAACATTTAATCTAATAAAAACCAAGAAGTCATTTTGCTATAGATATAAATGTATTGATGTATAATAGGAATCTAGGCACTCCGTAATTGAGTAAACTACTGTAATGGATCATACAATTTGAATTAAATTATTAATGATTGAATGTAAAAACGATTCAGTTTTCAGACAGTATTTCAGTATCTATTTTTAAGAATATTTTATAATAGATTTATATTAATTTATTTTTCTATTAGTATATTTTATTATTGTTATAAGTCGATATACGGATGCATCAATGCACCATAATACTGCGTGCGAATAGGATTGTGATATAAAATATAAAACAGTAAAACCTCATTAATTTGGACTAATAGAGGCTTAAGTTTGTCCATATAAAACAAAATAACCAAAAATCGTAAATTTTAAATTTAAAAAAATTGTATTATACAAATTTTAATCTAATGCATATATCTAACAATATTAAACTTAAAAAACAGTACATAATTGTATTATTATAATCATTAAACGTACAAATAGTATATAGTATTAAGGCACACCTTCTAGCATCTTTCTAGCACAAACTAGCGTAATTTATACTGACTAAGCGAAGTCCGGACTAATGAGGTTTTACTGTAATAGCTTAAACCTTAGGTATCTAAATATTTTAGATCCCGAGAAGAGCAATGAATATATTGATTCTATAATAGGTGTGTGTTTTATTTTGTGTCTGTCATCATTTTTTAGGGTAACAAAAAAATTTCGATGTCCAACTTTTTAGGCAGATTTCGTAGCAAATTTGATCTAGTTGGTATTTGGAAGGGAAGATCAAAAGTAAAAACTTCCCACTACTTTTCTTAAAAATCTGTAAAAACAGAAATGAACTAAGAAAAACTTGAAGGTTTATATTATAATTTTCCATACATTGTATAATTTTAAAATTATTTTAACTCTCTTTGAGCTACTTTTAAAGATTTGCAATGAATCATATAATTCAAATTTAACACATCCACTCGACATCTACTGTGCAGCAGAGCGGTTATTATAATACAATAAACATAATAACGAAAAGTTGAAGTCCTTACGATTTATTCATTTATGATGAATTACAACAAAATAATTAAAACGGTTATTTATTATTTAAAAAATATCCAATTTCGTCAGAACATAAACTTCAAATGTCTACAAACAATTTACATAGTTTATATTTTAGATATTTTAAATTTTATATTAGAACAACTTATAAGGAACAAATTTTGTTAAAATTTTTTGTATAAAAAATTTATAAATTAACTTGAATTCAATTACTATAAGTATTATTTTGATAAAAAACAAATTTTTTTAAAAATATATAGTTTAAATGCTATAAAAAATTCAAATATCTACTTTTAGTCTGAAATTAATCATTTTTAAATTACAAGAAATTGTTTTGTTAAGAATTTATATCATGTAAATACATCCATTTATTTTTTTTTTTGATTGCTAAAAAAAGGTACAGAAAATATTAAAATGTTTACATTTGACTCTCAAAAGTATAAACTACAAGTTGTTTCCAGAAACCACATTCATAATTGAAATTGAAATACTTTTATTTTTCTCAATTTTACCCAATGCTGTACAAAGCAAGTACTGACCTACTGAATTTTTGAATTTTTACCAGCCCAAAATCCGTGGAAATGGGTCAGAATATTTAAATGTTTTTCTTAATTTTCTTAAAATTTGTCTTGCCACTTATGGTTAACTCAGTAACTTTTCGATCTATCCTGGCCTTTTCTTACTGTTTTAAACGGTAATAAATTGATAATAAAGTTAAATAAACACAAAAAAATATAAATCATTCCACTCAAAAAGTATAAGTATACTACAAATCTAATTTTTCTCTTTTTTAGGTTATTGATATTTTAAATTATTTGTTGTTACATGTATGAATTCCTTTTTAAAATGAATTATTTTATTCTCCTTTTTATATTTAATATAGTAAATTTCATTTACAAACAAAGTACTAAAGAAATAATAAAAAATTACCTACACATTTAAGCTATAAACTTGTGGTGGTGTAGGGAGTAACAGTACAACAATATGTGATTTCATTAAATACTTAAATAGAACAAATACTAAACAAACACTGTAAAATTAGTATAAAGACTAGAAATAAAAAGTATACATTTATCTTATAATAATCAAAACTGCTTTAGTTCAGTAAAAAAAAAAACACTTTTTATACATTTTTTTATATTAATTTTATCATTAAAAATACTTTTTTTAACATCAAATGACAAAGCGTTAAAGATGACAGAGGACCCAGGTAATTAATAAACTTTTGATCAAAACTTGTATTAGTATATAACACTTTAATATTACATATGATTATTATATGATTAATTTATTGCATAAAACATACAACGTAACGATGGAATGATGAAACTCAGGACAATATGTTTAGTATTAAATTTAAAATACTTTCTTTGTTATTTTTTTTTTTTATTATTTTACCGTGTAAGTAACGGAAGTGCTTTAAATTACGTTTTATATACTTAAGCCTGTATTCCAAGACTTTTATTTGAATTTCACGCCCATATAAAGTGTTTTAAAGATATTTTATATGGTATTTTAATACGTAGGCGTTCACTTAATTTCGTCTTTATATTTTTAATTTACCAAACAGAATAATATGTAATTGTTACATTATACTGATAAATTAGAACAGTTTAACGGGCATTAGATTTTTTTAGGATTATATATTTTATTAAGTCTTCTACGTACACATTTCTATTTTTAGTTTTCTATAGAGCACTTGCTCCCCCCCTCTTACAAAAAGCAAATATTTGATTTTGAAAAAAAATCTTATAATTGTGTTTTATAATCTTCATAATTGGATTACGATTTGTTATTATTTACAAATTACAATTAATTATGTTTATAGTTATAATAGACTTAATTATATCTGTAATATAATATATATTTCAAGTACAATCGTCAAACATATTATGATAAAAAAAAAAAAAACATCTAGATTATTGATACAGAAAAATACTTGAAATAATCCGCTTTGCTCTCTGCAACACAATGCGTGATATTTTTATAACTGATACGATGATATACGTAAAAACAAGATTTGTTTTCGAAATATTATTCACACACCTAAAATATTAGCGGCATTCCGTTTGTTTTTTCATACAAAAAACAACAACAAACTACAGCCAGTGTTATAAAACATCACGCCCTGTATAGGTGCGGTGATCAAAGTACTCAAATTAGTAAACACGGTAAATGCGCCCGGTATCGGAGACGGTTTAAAAGCTGACCGTTTGTAAAAAAAAAAAAAAAGAACGCTGACTGTTCGCACGGTTCAAACGAGTAGGTACTGTGCGTGTTAATTAGGCGTAAACCGCTATCGCGGCCGGTGTTGCAGCGCGATTGGCGAGCGCGCGTGACGCTGCGCCGTCACATTCTCCTCGCTCTCCTCCCGTTACTCCTTCTCCTCTCGTCATCGTCATTATCATCCATCATCGTCATCATCGTATAATTATCATCATTCGAACAGCTACACGCGTTCACGCCGTTGCAGTGCATCACGTTCACAGTATGTATTCGAACAGCGATAATAATAATATAATAATAATTAGATATTATGTATTATATTATAGGTACCCGTACTGTAATAATAACGACCGAACGCGCGCCAAAGTCCATCCGATCGTGTCTCCGCCGAGTGGGTTCGCGTTTTTTTTTCCCCCCCGATAGATTATGATTTCCAAGAGGAAAACGCGTAAAAACGTCCGGGCGCATCACGAGCACGTGTGGTGTTTGTTTCGCGCGAGTGGTGGGAGTAGCGTTTGCGACGGGGACACCGGCGGAACCGCCGATAAGATTAAAACGAAACGCACGCGTCGGAGGCGGAGGCGACGGTAACGAGGCAAGTCGTCGTCCAACGTCTTCGGCATAGCTTGCACGACGTTCGCGAATTCCGCAGTGGTCCCATGTCTACCGACGAGCACGTGGACCAGCGACTGAAACCGCAGCAGAACAGCCGGTCAGAGCTGCAGCAAGTCGAGCTGGCGCGCCGGTCTCCACCGCGGTACGGCGTAGACCCCGCGTGGACGTACCGAGCGCTCACCGTGCTCGACGTGTTCCTCCATGTGTTTGTCGCATCCACCTTCGTCATCGGGATATGGCGAGCTTCGTACCAACTGTTCGTGCATTACCACACGGCGATGAACCCTTGGTTGGCCACCGGTGCGTCCGTCCTCGTGCAATTGGTTTGTATATAAACTGAAATATGTATATATATATATATATATATTATCATAGAGCCCTAGAAGCCCATTGATGTGCACTCGAGTCGGTCGTTTAGAATTTTGGTTTTCACTTATACACTGTGTACTATGACTTTGCTCGACAACATATTATATTTTCACTTTTTGGGTAGATATTATCTATAGATACTATACGCCTCGAGTCTCTTCGGTGTTGGAATGCGATAGGTATTGATATAGCATCACTCGTTCTATTTCTGGTTTAACTCTCCGTTTTATGGTAGGTACACGTAGGTCTCTATTACATTTTTTTTTCGATTTCCACGTCGGATACCTAAATAATTTTACGCCTTTGTGTAAATTTACAGTTTTGGTGGCATTGCTTCCATATGTACCCTTATTCGTCTCATACGTACATGGCTAAATGACTAATGCATTAATTTGACACTTACCTACTATGCACTGCTTATATATAGCACCGTTTGGTGGTGTTGTGTTTTTACTTCGTTGAATATAAATATCGATCACGGTAACTTATAATATGATGTTATTTCACAATTTATTTTAGTAAATTATACAATTTGATTTGAAAACAAATCGATGTTCTATGTAATTATGACGAGTATTTCGTAAAACGCTATATTAGTTTTATTAAGTTATTGGTTACTCAAAAAATATGGCTTTGTATGGCACCTACATGTAATTTAAGCTTGTATTAAAGAATTCATAAGTATTCATAATATTATAGTCAATTCATTCATAATCTAAAGTAGTTATAATAGTTGTTCTCGATTTTTTAATAATATTAATTCAATTTTTTTTTTTATTATTAGTTGCTATCAATATTGAGTGATCCCTTAGTAAGATATTTCAAAAGAAAAAATCATTCAAAAATTGCATTTTGGGTGATTTCTAGAGTATATATTTATGCAAGATTCGTGATTGGCATGATTATGTATGTATACCAGGAATGGTTGCTTGAAGTGACATTAAATCATGTACATATAGCTATACCACCTAGCATTGTTCTTACAATTGCCATTGGTATATTATGTTGTGTTCGCATGTTGGCCACAATCATGGGGCCACCTACTTGTGGCCTTGAATTTGATCCCAAACCCGAAGAAATATTTCAATTTGAAAGAATGTTCTGGCCTGAGGTAAGATATCTTAATATATAATTTATATAATCCAGCTGTCATTAATATTACGCAACACGTGTAATACCACCGTAATGCCATGTCTTCTTCTAATTTAAATTAGTTTTATTTTTTCTTTCTTCGTTTAAAACAAAATTGTTAAAAAATAATAGTAGTCGAATAATCCCTAGGTATAAATATTAGATTGGTTAAATAAACCATTGATTTTCTTATCATTAAACAAATATAAACATATCGAGAAAAATAATTTTAGAGTGGCATTAGTCAACATAATATCTATTTTCTGGTTTTCAAAAGTTTAAGTTACCTATCATCAGCGAGTTTGACTAAATCTTCATTCTGCAATAAAGGGATTTGATTTAAAAATATTATTATCCTAATGATATTTGACCTTTGAAATTAAAAGAAAAATGTTTTACTTAAAATTACTTGAACCATAATAGCTATTATGATATAATATCCCTATTGTGATTAAT
The DNA here is from genome assembly GCA_009835225.1 of Aphis craccivora. Classification (NCBI taxonomy): domain Eukaryota; kingdom Metazoa; phylum Arthropoda; class Insecta; order Hemiptera; family Aphididae; genus Aphis; species Aphis craccivora. The sequence continues at coordinate 26,306 of VUJU01001463.1, read as the reverse complement.
TTAAACATTGCATTGTAGGTATATTATATATTTCTTACGTAATTAATATATTATAATGCAATGTCAATAGGTGGGTAGGTACACTTTATTTATGTACCTACATTTCTAGATTTTCATGATACATATTATAAACTAATTACTTTGATAAATTATTATGTTTAAATGTTTAATTGTATAAATAGTAATTAAGTTTTGTATTTATTTTGATTAATCGTTAATCATTACCTAAACTATAATTATAATTTTGCAGTTCTGTATTAAAGTATTATGATAAAAATATTATTTTAACTGCTCTATTTCTTATTTATCAAATGAACTATTAAAGCAATTAAACATTAAATAAATAAATATGTTATAGTTCCTTATATATTTGTAGGTTACGAGAAGATTAAAAAAAAAAAACTAAGAATATGTAGGTATAAACTAAATATACATGTTTGAACGCACCTATACATATTTATAATTATATATGCAAATGCTTTATTTTTATTTTGAAAAATATGTTGCGAATAATTATAAAAATTAATTGAAATAAATAATAATAATTATATATATAATTTATTTATTACCTATATTAATGTCTATTATATACTCATACAAAATAAATGTATTAAATATCTTAATTTTTTTAAATGAATAAATTTATATATAATTTATATATAGGTACAACGTTGTTACATAGTAGAATAATATTTTTTCATAAATTGTAAATCGCTTTTTTACACTTAATGAATAAAGTTGTAATAAATAATGGATAATATTTCATGAAAATAAATAATAAAAAAAAAAACTAAGAAAAGTACGTACAAAATCAAAATATTTTGAAATATTTTATGATTATAAGAAATTGTTAATACTTAGGTACCTACTTATTTTTCTCTAATTCTCCAATGCTCTATGGTTGTTTTTTTTTCATTTATTTATTTCGACTATTAAGATAAGTAATAAGAGTTTTTTTATCTTAACTCTCAAAGAATCAACTAAATCAATTTTCTACCAGACACCACCTACAAAGTTAAAAATCAAAGCATTTTTACAGCTCAAAAAGGTTTAAAAACTAAAATACAAACATATCAAATACCTAATTGCAGTGACCAATACTTGAAAAAGTATCTATTAATGTAACTTTTTCTTGTTAAACGAAGTGTAATAAATAAAAGCATTTCACTAATTGATTACGATTTATATAAAATATTTTAATATTAAAAGAAAAACGAGGTAATGGATTTAATAAAAACACTAATAATAACATAATATGATAATATAAGTTATATTATATATTTATAGTATAACATTATTCTTAATCAGAATAAATTATACATTTTTGTAAAGCATAACATAAATTTGATAATCTAATAACTAATTGATACTTATATCTATCTTTATTTTTATTTTTACTTTAACACATAACCTTGAACCTTACACAATAATATAAAACTGAATAAATTAATGTTAATATATAAGTACCAATAATTTTTTATTAAATTACAGATTTTATAAAAAGCTCCACAATTTACAAATTTAAAATCAAGTCTTATTATAACATGGTATAATGATGTTTTTTAGAAAATTTTAAATTTTATTTCAAGGTTAGGTTATAATTCATAACATATTTAAAAGGGTAGAAAATAATTACTAACAATATTTTTTAGGAATACCTTTAATTTGAAAAACGACATAAGAAGTGCTTTTATTGGAATAGTTTTTCCATATAAAACTGTCTTTGTCAAGATGATCGAAGCGAGTTACTAATCCCCTAGTAATAATAGTATGTATATTCTTCCATGTTATAAACCTACCATTATAATTTTAATTTTATTCATAGATGTGAACTCGGTAGTTGATAATTTAACTACATACACACTACATTTTTTAAGTGGGTGGGTATACAGGTTTAAGTTCTATAAAGTATACATTTATATAAGTATAAAAATAAGTTCAAATTTAATTAAAGTTAATTGAAGATTATTATTTTAAAGATTATAGGCTCAATGGAAAATAAAATAAAACAGTACTGTATTAAATAAACAGCGTAAGTGCAAAAATACACCACAATAATAATTGTTATACTCAATATAGTTTTAAAGTATTCAACAAATTTATTCATTTCAATAATTTATCAAAAATTAGATTTTTTTATAACTCAATATTGTTATTATTTTGAATATGATTTGTAGTATTTTATTTAAAAATAAATACATAATTTATGTGGGAGATGTAGATACAGAGCACGCATTTTTTCTATACTTACCAAAAGTAAAACAAAAGCATCTATATGTGTTTTAATTTTCAAATATATTTTCGCTATGGTCTAACAATTGATTAGTTTCCAATGGATAATTGATAACAGTAATACATTAATATATTATATAGGTACCTAAGTATATAAATATTAAACAATTATTTAATAATAAATACTAGTAAAAGATAATGCGTAGAGTGCACAGGATTTCTTATTACAATAGATTAAAATATCTGAATAAAACAATCACATATATGTTATTTTATAAGCATAATTTCAAAGTACTTTTATAAAAATTGTAAACTATTTAGTTAAGTTCGAATCGATATACGATATATCTACTGAACTATCTAAGACATACATATTCTTGTAAATTTGCTAACCAATAACATAGTGAAACAAAATTTATTTAATGACTACCGACGAATTTTTTAGCTAGTATTATAATTAATATGGAAGTTGTATAATAACTAGGCTGTGTCGAACATATATATATATACCTATATATAATCAAATGGCACCATGTTATTGTATGTACGAATTTAAACTACGGGACTATGAATAAAAAGTTCTAATTATGAAATTGAAATAATATGAAACAACACAATTTTATAATTTCTCATTAAAAATATCAAAAATAATAATAAAGTTTGAACATTGCTTTTAATATGAACATTGTGGCTTGATAATGATTTAAAATGATCTGCAAATATTTTGACATCAATACTTAAAAAAAAAAGACTAAAGTAACTCGTTTGATTTAGGTTTGGTTATGCCCTTGCATATCTACTACCTATGTATCTGAAATCCATCATATATTTTTTCAGACATTTATTACTTTTAAATGTAAAAACTACAACAATTTGTGTACATAATAGTACTATATCTTGGAATATAATTTTGATAACCTTTACTGTTCCATTGTGATACACTTATACACATCGAATGAAATAGTATAATTATCTTAGTCACTGCCGCATTATAAAATAATAGGAAAATATTTTAGAAACTAATTTTAGTGTAACGACTAACCAACTAATTAGAGCAAATTCGCTATGACTTAGATAAATTGTTAATATTATTAAATACCTACCTACCTAATAACTATTGAGTTATAAGAGTATCACTATCAGCTAATACTTTATTTCCTCTTAGATTATTTAGTCTTAGTGTATGCAAAAAATATCCTACTTAACATTTAACATCTCGTATTAAGAAATAATATATTATTATAATAATAGTAGTAGGTAATAATAATAATAATTATGTTGATATACAATGATAAAAATATTCTTGTTTAAGGTAACAGTGTATTTGTTCTTTCATTGACCAATTATTTTACTATTCAATATTAGCTTATCAAATAAAGGGTTATTAAGAAGAAGAAATAATGACTCAAACTCTGTTATGTTCAGTTTCTTCTATTATTTATTTCGTTATGATTTGAATTCAGGTAATAAAGTTTCACAACATTTATTTATGTATATTAAGCATAAATGTATAATGTTAAGATTTCTTAGTTTTAAATAAAATCAGTATACACGGAAATATTTGTTTATTCAAAACATATAAATAAGTAACAGTTATAACACCAAATATTTTTTAAAGTCATATAATATACTTATTAATAATAACTATATTATGTGTAAGTTATTATACAATTATTCGAATTTAATTTTCTTCAAAATAGGAGCCTTCTGATCCATACAGTCGCCAGCATTCTTGTTATTTCAGAAGTCATTTTTGGAAATTCTTTATAGCTGCTTCGTATTGTGTTTTATTTCATTCATGAACCCGAGATCTATATTTCATGTGTGCTTGGTAAACAGTGGAAAATATTAATCATATAATAAAATATATAGTATTCTTTTGTTATATATAGCCTTTATTGTTAGCCCGATTTTAATAGCGTATACTCATAATAGTATAGTTTAAAAAATAAAGTAATACTTCATATTGTTTGATTAAACCTTGTATAATCATATAAATTATATGCGATATGAATATTAAAAAAAAAACTTTATAAACTAAATTTCAATTTAAAAAAATTTAAGAAATATACACATTGGTACCAATCTATATTATACCTATAACAATTTTATTAGTAAATTATTTAAAAATTGTTTATTTACATTTATATAATAATTCATATTATACATAATACACACATATAAATATTTACATATTATATAGGTATTAAAGTATCATGCAGGATTGCATAATATACAAATAAGTATATTTTACAAACAAATTAAATCACAATGTGATGATGAAAACACTTCAGAAAGACAAATCTATTTCATCAAAAGTTGTTTATATTACGTAAAAAAGAAAAACATGTTATTTGGTAAGATAAATATAAATAAACTGTATCATGGAGCGGGCAATATTATTGTCAATATCGTGTAAAAAATGGAATATTAACGGTAGAAAAGAACGATTCCTTAAACGGATACAAATAATATGAAATACATAAAACATAATTGTTGTTTCTATAAAACGAATTTGATTTATAAAATAAGTTGTTACCTATATTCCTATATACGGTTAGTTTGAAAGTTTCAATTTGAATTTAGTTGTTTTGTAAATTTAAGCATTTTTTAAAAAAACAACGATCAAAATGTCCAACAACCTAAAAATCAGTATTTTAGATTCTGAGCGGAGCGATGAATGTATTGATTTTACAATGTTATGTGTTTTTTTTTGTGTGTCTGTGTACACAAAAAAGTGTCGAAATAATGCTTTAATTTCGAACTTTGGGGGTGGTTTCCGATAGAAAATGTTGCTGGTGCATTGGTGAGGTCATTTTTTGAATTTCCCAATAGTTAAAAAATGGGAATTTTTACGCAAAACCAGTTCAGTTTTTGACTAAATCAATTTTTTTATATGGTTGTAATTCAAAAACTAATCGCTGTAAATACTTGAAATTTTCACAAAATGTTTATGTTAGTAGTATCTATATACAGTTAAAGTTTCAAAAAGGTTTGACTTTTTTGAGTTATTTATAGACCACTGAAATTTTAGATTTTTATAACAATTTTTTTTGAAGTGTCGAAAAAAAATTTAACACAAGGTTCCTTATGAGTTGTTCTTATTGTAACTAAAAAAAATTTAAAATCGTTATCACATTTTTTTTTTTTTTATAAGCGTTTATAGTTCAAATTTTTACGAAATCTGTGGAAAACGCAAAAATTTACAAGTAATTTTGAAGTTGAAAAATCATAACATTTTTTATGTTAATAACTAAATACTAAGGGTTAAAAATACAACACTAAGTTTTCCATAAGTTTTCCTTCAAGTAGCTATAGAGAAAACTCGTAGCATCATTATAGGTAAAATTTTAAGTGCGTTTGAATTTTAAATTTTTAGGAAATAGCGTAACGATAACGATTTATCCTCATACGGTTTTAAATATTTGTTATTATTGAAAAAGTTTAAGTCGTAGATACTTGAAAATTTTACCAGTCATTAAAATTGGCGTTTTCTTTACGTGATTTAAATTTCAAAATATTTTGACTTTTTTTGAGCTATTTATAGATAACTTAAATTTTCAATTTTTCTGAAAAAAGTGTCGATAAAATATTTTTGGCCCAATCAAAATACTTGAAAATTTAATACAAAGTTCCTCATAAGTTATTCTTATTGTGATTAAAAAATTATAAGAATGCATAGGCACAATTTTTTTTTATTAGCATTTTAAAGTTCAAATATTGACGAAAATTCGTCAAAACCATGAATATTTGCAAATTATTTTGTAGTTATAATTCATAAAAATTTTTGTATGAGTAGCTTAGAGTTGAAAATCTAATACAAGATTTTCCATAAGTTTAGCTAATAATAATTATAAAAAAACTTAAATTTTGATGTATTCAGGCCATTAAAACATAAACCATTTTTTTCACTAACTACTGGAAATTATATCCTATAGACTGACAAATCATCTCCGTTCATAATCGTTTTTCGTATACAATGATATCTATCATTGGATTCAAATTTAACACTCCTATAATATATAATAATGATCCATATGTCTCCTAATGTACAGCAGAGCGGTACCCACTTATCCACTTTTTTTTTTTTAAATTAATACTCGATTTGTGAAACAAAAGTTAAAGTATTTACGTACTTACGTGACACAAAAATACATTATAACGTGTCGACTAGAATTGACGACTGTTCACCTCTATTAACGGGTGGACTGAAAAAAAAATTGCGAATCGCCGATGACAGCAGGATGGCGCGAACCACATAAGAAACAACGGATACGCGTATTATATACCTATATAATACAGAGACAATAATAATAATAATTGTCCCTGTGGACGAATAATGGATATATATGTATATTATATTATTAACCGAACGTCGGCGGCGACGGCGGCGGCGACACAACACAAATGCGACGTCCCAGACAAAAGCGTTTCGCACTTGTCGTCAGTGGGGAGGGCGCTGCACAATGGGCCACCGTCTAATGTTATGAGTGTAATTTTTTATTTATTTATTTAATTTTTTTTTTTTTTTTTTATCGGTCGATTGAGATAAAGCCTCAAGTAGCAAAATTGTTCCATCCGCCCGCGGCAGTATAGTAGTGATGTGCGACCATGTCAGCGTCAGTTAACAGCGCGCGCGCGCCGCTTTGTGTCCTCTGACCGCCGTCTCGATCGCCATCGCGTGTACCACAACGATCACGACGACGACCACCACATCTCGTCGTATCCTCCAGCGGTCTCCACATCACACTCTGCGACGATGACTGCACGGCCGACGACCACGACTGACCGGCCGATCGGCTGCCTGTGCTGCCGCTTGTCCTGCTGCCGCCGCCGTTGCTGCTGTGCTGTTAGTCTTGACCGTCTGACCTGCTAAACCCGCGATTGAGTTACTCGTACTCGGCGTCGCGTTGTTCCGCCACCCAACCTCCCCCCTCTCGAGACTGCCAGTGCAACACACCGCGTTATCGACACCATCACTCGACTCCACTACAGCGATGGCGACGTCTATGCGACGCGAACTGAGCAACGGGCCCGCCGCCCTGGTGGCCGTCGACGCCGCACTGTCCACGGCGGTGATCACGCCCGTGGTGGTCACGTACTGGAGGATCACTTGGAAGCTGATGGACATATACATACTGCCCGGCAGCCAGGTGTGGAGCACCGTCGCGTCCTTGGGCATCGGGTTCATCGGGCTGTTCATGTTCACGTTGTTCCAGCACCGGTTCAAGCGCTACCTGAAGCCCCGGAAGCACACGGTCTTGTACTACGTCATGTCCAGGAGTTACACGGCCGCGTTCGCGTATTCTTGCGTCAACTCGTGGCGCGGCATCTGGAACACCATGGACATGGTGACGGGCACCCGGTCGCCGACGGTCGCCGCGTCCGTGGTGTTCGGCATATGCAGCTTGGCCTCCATGAAGACCCTGCGCAACATCATCGCTCCCCCGATAGCAATACTCACCGACAACTACGACGGATACTTTGAAGTGCCGACGCTGTTTCGCATCGGAGTTCGAGTGAGATTTGCATCCCCGACATTGTTTTGTACATCACAACCGAGTCACTATAATTTTTATTTACTATTTACTATCTGACGATATGGAGTACTGTGGCACGACCCCTATTCGTGATTTTTTATATAATTTGTAATCGCGTACATTTGTCACGGTCGTATGTTTTCTTTTTTATTATCGGAGCGTTATGCCTTACTGAGTTTCCATAAAAACTTAAAGGTTTATCGATATATCTTATAAAACTATTGTATGTTCAATCTTTCATTCAGGACAACGTTTAATACGACCTTTTGAAATATGTAAAATAAATCACAAATCGTTAATTTAATCGTAGGTACCCACCTACTTAAATATTGAAAATTTATTTTAAATATTTCAACATCGTGGTAAGTGAATTGGAATCGAGGAATGCGTTGATTTTAAAATAATGATTTATCTCATAAAGACTTTTTTAGGCTGGATTGCCAAAAGAATACTCTGAAATTTTAAAAACTAAATTCAAGTTAGACAAATATAGTTAGTTCCTTGAAAGGTCTACTTAATAATTTAACGAGACTCGGTGCTTTTTTAAAACTTATTCTATGTCTAAATATTAGAAGTACCTAGGTTAATGTAAAAACACTATAAAGTATAATATAGAAATTTGCTAACATTTTGAAATCACGGGACTTATTTCCTGAATTTGGTAATTTATAAATGTTTTATAAAATAAAAAAAAAATTCAATTATACCGTTACCTACCTATAATTTATACCATGTGAGTTCTACTATACGTATAGGCTGCTTACAGCAGTATTTAATTAAATGTATTACTATGCTAAGTTCCAAAAGCAATTTAATAAATTGTAAACAAAATTTAGTTTGAACTTTGAGTACCTATATTGGGTTTAAAATTTGTTTGTAATTTAACGCTATGTTATAGGTACTATAAAAAAATGTATTGGGAAAGTACAAATAATGTTTATAAATACCTATACATTAATTATTCTATTATACATACTATATTATATCATTCTTAATTATTATTTTTTTTTTACTTAAATTATGTCATTTTAATATTTTTTTTTTTTATTATTATTTATTTAAATAATTTAAAAAAATTGTATTCACAAGTTTTTTGCCAATGATCACTGTCTTGTTTATAACACGAGTATAAACTTTTATTTCAACATGAAATGACTAAATATTATGTTTATACCTATGATTAAATAAAATAACTTAAGGGCCATAACTAATGATACATATAATAAATAAATATATATATTATTAATTTAAAAATGTGTACCATTAAACGATTAAGCTATATGTAAAAAAATAATTGCTGCGAAGTATTTAAAGGTCGTTGAGTCCGTAATACGACATTCATAAGTGTGTTTGAATCCCTCATTCTATTAAAAGTCTTTATTGTATGTTAGTTAGGTAGGTATATGTATTAGAATATAGATCCCATCATTTATCATTCGTTTGCGGAAAGCGAAATTATTTATCTTGATCCAGTTCAAAACCGATTCCATAGCGTCATTGTCATCTTAAAAAAAACACTAATGGTCTTACTATAATAATTTAACATGTTCAACCATCATAGATTATTAAGGCCAACTGAGTTAAAACTTGTGGGTTTTTTTACAAACGTCCCAACTCGAATATTTAACATTAATTCTATTACTCAATAGGTGAATTTTCAAATACGGTCACTACTGTCTCAATAATTGGGCTACGTGATAATCCGATACGTCCAGTAATCCGATAATAATTACAACAGTTTACAAAAAGCTATAAAATCGCTAAATTTATCCAACAATCCCAGTAAAACGATAAAATATTTTACCTAAGAAAACTGCAAGACAGAGCTTCTAGTAGGTAATTTATCTAGAAATATATAAAAGATATATATATAATTTTTGATAACATCAATTTATGTAAAAAAATATATAATTTTTTAAAGGAATAATAACAGTTACCTAGGTGTGAATGTAAAATGTAGATATAATTGAATAAATATTTTAGTTTTTAATTATAAATTTCAATAAACTGACTACACTCCACTTCTAAACAATACACAATACACATGTAGATAACCAAAACTCTTCTGAAGCTAGTTATAATTTAATTATAACAAATTATTATTTGTCTTGAGTTTATACGTATTTTTATTTCTGAAGAATTTTTAAATGAGGTACCTCGATAAATGAATTAAATTAAAAAAGTTTATTAGTTTTACTAAATATCTAAAATAAACAAGATCTTTTTCTGTTTTTGCTGAACAATTAAGTATTTTAATTAAGCAAGAAAAAATAGTAATTTTATTTATAATATAAATAATTTATAATAAAAATATAAACAAAATAAATTTAAATTTTTTTCTAGTTACTTATAGTTTTAAGGCATCTATTTAAAATAGTTTTTATTAACTAGTGAGTTCATTTAATTAATTTGAATTAAAATCTCTAGGTAGAAATGGTAGAATTATAAATATAGTCATATATTTGTCGTACTTATCACTTGTTTATATGTAATAGTCAAATAAATATTTTTTTTATTATATATGTATTATGTATAATACTTTTTATTATAGGATGGTACTGGATCATGGCTGTATGTATTGGACAGCTTTTTCAGCGTTTGTATTATCGGTTCGTTAGTAGTCATCGTTTGGCGAGGTGTTTGGAGTCTAATGGACGAATATATATACCCGGAAGATGAAAACACATCCGCAATTATGTCATTGGTAATGTATAAATAATAATATTTATTATATAAAAGGAATGATTCATTAAATTATTTCAACGAAATCATGTTAAATTAATAAAAATTTGTCATAAAAAAGTATTTATAAAATTCGGACTAGTGCTGTTAGGGACCCTATAAATTATTTTGATAATCTTATACACTAATTTTCAACTATTAGGTATTAAAAAGGATCGTCTCTATTTGAAAAAATATGAGTAGATTTGATGGTTTATGAAAAAGTAAATTTTTTTATAATTTATGGAATAAATGGTTTTTTCATATAAAAAATTAGGAGAAACGATATAAAAAAACAATAGGAACCAATAAAATAAAATAATATAACGATGATACTGATGATAACTAATTGAGTGCAATTAATTTTTTTAATGACCTAATTGTGATCTGAAAAAATATTTTTTCACCAATTTTTGGCAGTTATGAGACCGGACATTTACGGATCTTATGAAATACTTATATATTATTACCAGTTTTTACACGTATCACACGTACCATTATTTATTGATGAACCAGATTATTATTTGTTATCTACATATCGTATTATATTATATCACGTTTCTGTGTTTTTTGTAATAAGCTAATATCGTCCAATGTCGAATCAGATTTTTTCATGGTTAGTCTAGACTCTAGAGTAACTTAAACAAAATATCAGTCGTTGCACCGTATTATCGTATACTCAACATTTCTAAATTATTATGCAATATATATAAAAACCAACAATATATTGAAATTTAATTTTTTGTTTTTCAAAAATATTCTTTTAAATTAATTATAATTTATTTTAATGAATACAAAATAAGTAAATACTGCAACGTTGCCCGTATTTCTGTGCTCGATATTATCGTTTTTTTATTTCTTATTGTTTGATTGCGTCTAGCCTAATTTGATTGCAGTCAATCCATATAGAACATATTATTTATTGTATGTATTAATAGTTAGATTAAGTTAAGCCTACCTGTGTTAACTATTTGTTTCAAATAATGGAAAATTCAAAATATAATTTGAAGAACGCAAGAAACTTAAATTGTTAAACGCCTGTAGAAAACAACATTTGCTTAATGAAAAAATTACAATAATTTATTTTAACGTTTGTTAATTGGTCTTTTCCGTATTCTGATTGACCGTAATCGTAGTTTGTGTTTTATTAAATGTTTTCGAACCACACACGTTTATCTTTCATCTTAACATTGCTATATTACAACCATAGCCAGTTTAAAAATAAATAGAATCGTATTATGTAGTATTGTCCTGTTATGTAGTATTAAACCATTCAACATTAAATTATTCTATAAAAAGTTCTTAACAACCATTGACCTATCAAACATATTTACGTATTATATATTATTATACATGAATTCAATACTTATTTTTATTTTATAGGAAATATTTTTGAATTAAATATAAGTAGGTAGGTATAGTCTACTTGATCGGACATTTTTATATACTAACATTAGTAACTGAGATTAAATCAAAATTAAAGTATGATGTACTAATTAAATAGGTGCATTAAGTAATTAAATATTTCTGTAGATAAAATAGTTAAACATTTTTTAGAAAACATTACATCATGATTTGTTATCATTGACCTTTGTATGTTTTACTTGAGTGACAGTGGTATATCACAAAAACATAAAGGAAGTTTAATTACAAAACGTTGATAACTATATGATACATAGTATAACACCTATTTTACAAATACAAACCAAGACAATGTTAATTAAATTTACTATAATGAAAAATAATTTATAATACATTGAAATATAACAATATATTTTTAAGAGTTAAACATTGAATCATAAACATTTTTACATAATCTTATACCTGTTATAAAAAAAATGACCATCGACGTTTTTAATGTACCTACTATAAAGATTAATTGTAACTATCTGTTATTCATAGACATAATTTAAGATCGTAATAACTACACTGAATGAAAAATCCTCTCATTTTAGCAACTTTGACATGAATAATTATTATTTATCAACATATTAATTATTTTAAATCGATTAAATAAATAAACCGCGTGGATATTATAACTAATCATTGATAATCAGTATAGGTAATAAAAAAAAAAAGATTGAGATTTGTATTTTATACAAAATCAAAAAACCGTATATCGTATTAAAAATTTGAACTTAAAATTCTTACAAAAAAAAAAAAAACAATACTACCTATATATTTTTTATTTTTAGAAATAGCTGCAAGAACAACTTGAATTATCTTGAATTAAATTATCTGAATATTTACCAATAAAAAAACATTATGGGTTTTTTTTAACTCATGTTGTACAATAATAGTAGATGCATTGCTCTCTCTAGTGAGAACTTAATAAACAATATTTTTCTCTATATAATCAGATATATAATAATAATTTAAAACCTCGCTAAAATGTACATACTACCACGCGTACAATTTCGTGTATGAACTTAAAATCCTTTTAATTACTTTCAGGTTTATCTTTAATTAAATTTATAAATTTAATAATTGTATAGTTGTTAAAAATAGTATATAGTACTATAGTTAAATTCTGATCGTAATTTTACTAATTATATTATTTATATTTGTAGGTTATTGGATATAGTGTAGTACTACTTGCTTTTGCATTACAACCAGCTGTAAAAAAATTGGTTAACAAAATTAATGGTTTGAAACGAATACTGGTTGTGGATGTATACTTACTATTTTCATTTTTTGGTGCTGTAAACGTATGGAGAGGAGTATGGGTTATGCTGGATAATCACTTTATACCAGGTTAGATATTGAAATCACATAATATTATAGTATAAAATAACGTATATAAAGATTTAGTAAGTATTATTACGAAATTATATAAATTTAAAATAAAAACAAATAAAGCAGAAAACAAAAACAAAAAGTTATATTTTCTGTAATAGAGCTAAAATCTATAATCAATATTACGTTCTTAATATTGTATTCGAATATAATTAGAAATTTAAAGTTTTAATGACTATGATTTTTTAAATAAAAAACCAATTTTTTTTTTTAAAAAACAATATATAGATTATAAATATAAAATAAAATTAGAAAATTGACATTAAAAGTAAAATAGAAATTGTTTTTGCGTTTTGGAGACAAAATAAAAACTATTTTAACGTACAAATTAATATATTATTTTTATTTTTTAATTATTATTAGGTATTATACTTTTTTTAAACTAATAAATAAAATTTTTTTACTAACCAGGGAAGTTGCTTTCCTATATAATATGGTTTGAGTATACCTCATCATTGAGTAGATCAATGTAATGGATATTATATTATTATTTATTAGTTAAAACACTTAAAACATTATATCATAATTAATATTATTCCTAATAACTCGTATTTCAACACCAACGTAAATACCTGATAATTGTATGAGTATAAGTTTGTAGTATAAATAGCTTAAACATTTTTTTGAAATCTCAAAAATTTTAAAAATGTCATGTAGTATAGAAAATAGGTAATGATATATAACCTAACCCTGACCTATCTCTAGGTGCTTGAAACTTTTTACCACGCTACGATAAATATTTTTTGAATTAATTTAAAATCAATTAAATCCGTGAAAGGAAAAATGATTATTTTTTGTTTAAATATCCTGTTTTATCAAAACAATTTAAAC
>VUJU01001463.1:0-12136 GCA_009835225.1 Aphis craccivora | reverse complement strand
ACAAGAAAATATTACAAATAACAGTAAGAAATATATCCCATAGCAGTAAGAAGAATATAATATGAAAAACTATGATTTAAAATAATTTCAAGCTATTAGATTAATTAATAAAAACGTTATCGATATAATTAAAAATAAATAGTACATTTAAATAGTTACAAATAGCTCAAAGAGAACCAAAATATTTTTAAAATTAATATCATATCTAAATAAATAGTATAGATAACTATTAAGAAAATTGATAAAGAGGATAAAGAGATCAATTTTGAGACTCTTTTGAGAAACGCTAGTAGGTAAAATAGTGAAGTAGACAGGAATTTTCATTGGAGATATAAATATTTACCCCAAGAAATTAGCTAATTTTTTTTATTATTGGTATAATGTATAAAGTATGTACTTACATAAAAAAAAGATCATGGGAGGGATCCATTTCCTATATCTCACCCACGTATTGACGCCCATGGAGTAAGATGAAAAAATTGAAAATAGCGTCGTGAATTATTACGAGTTGTTTTCAATATGTGAGGTAGGTCAAACTATAATTATAAAATCATTTAAATTCTTTCCTAAAAAAGCGTCTACTCGGTGTTTGTGTTTTAAGATTTTTAAAATCTAAACTTAAAAATCTACTGGTAGATAAAAACTCTAGCATTTTTTTCATTTTAACACTTAAGCCTATAGAATTTAAAGAAGACTCATAAGTTTTTCTTGGTGAAATTAAAAAATAGTTTAGTGTAATGTCGAAATAATTTTTCATTAGTATGATTTATTATTTAATTCAAATCTAACATATCAATTACAGTGACCTACTCAAGATGAAGTACACACTTTAAATCTAGAATTTAGTATTTATAGTACCTATATAGTATGTACAAAAGCAACTTACCTGATTTTTTAGGATTAGAAGATTAAAAAAACCATAATAAGTACACCTAGCTGCACCTGTATCTACTGCCTTTGTCTTAACAACATAAGGAATTATATTTATTAGAAACCATTTATTTAGATTAGTTTTTATTACTTTAGTAAGAATTGCCTGATTATCATATTTGAACTAAAAACATTATCTGTGTACTCTATTCAATTCTTTGACGTTTTAATTTTAAAGAGATGTATGAGAATTTGTCAGTGATATTTATAATATTTATAGCTATTTTAATTAATATATAACCATTTTATATTATGATTGATGAGTAAATGCATAATAGTGTCATTAGTGTCATCTCTTTTTAAAATATTCAAACATTTAATTTAATTTCTTTTTTTATGTATCTATGCTACTTTTGAAGTACAACTTCTTCTGATTTCTTGACTAAAACTGATCACTGATCACGCCACACAGTTTCATAAACAGATAAATACTCGTAAATTCTAAATAAAATAATTAATTAATTATTTAACCATTTATACATACTGTCTTATATTATAAAAATCTATTATTACTTTTCAGATGCTCCTATTACCAGTTATTGGGTATCACATATTGCATGTTTCGGCTTCTTAGTTTTATTAAACTCTTCTAACTCCATATTAGTCCGTGGTGTTTACATTGACGCAGAAGAAGACGGTACACAATGTGTTGATTTCCCGTGTTATTATGTACGGCTCTTAGTACAGGTAAGTGACAGAATAATGATATTAATTTGTATATTACATTGTATCAAAGATACAATTATATCTTGTGTATATCGTGATACATAATTTTCAAATATCAAGTATCATGTATCATGATACATTTTTTAGAAGTATCATGTAAGTATCTTTTTTTTTGTAAAAAGATACAAGATAGTATTATTGTACATTTTTGTACTGAATATAGTACCAAGTAATCGAAATTTGATTTTTAGAAGTATAGAACCTTAAAAACTTAAATAAATTAAACAATAGAGATAATTTTTATCGTGTGTATTATTACAATTGTTTTGTAAATAATTTCGTATGTATGTTAAATATGGACATTATACTCATTATAGTGTATTATGTAGTTAATTTACGTTTATTAATTAATAAAATTCAATTAGAAATATAAAAGTATCATGTATCTGATCTATTAAAGATGATACTATCTTGTATCTAGATAGGTACACTAAATGCATGTATCATACTTTTTTTTAGTATGTTGCCCAACCCTGATTGTAATATGGTTATGTAGGTATTATTTATTTATTATTATTTTTTTTTTTAATAATAAGCTACAAATGTATACCATATACAGTGTGTTAACCAATTTAGAGAACACTGAATTTCTCGGCCGGATTTTTTTGGAATAAATCGGTTTTTTTTTTTTACAAACTGGTGGTATATAAATACACATTTTTTTGAAATTGTGGTATGCGCTTGCTTAAAAAAAAACTTTTTTTTTGAATAGCAACAACTACTTTGAACACCATATTCGGATAGGTCTATTATTTTAAAGCAATTTTGATGTATCAACTATGGTCCTAAAATCAAAATTGACTGAATAAGAGCCTTGTCAATTTTAATAAGTAATACATTTTTTTTATTATTTTGAAAAATGTATAAAATCATTTAAAATTAGTTTTTATTGGTTACTTTTTGAATATTTGTACGTTTTTTTTTTTTAGAAGTGTTATAATTTTATACCCATATTGTGTTAGTCTTGTTTATGACATTTCTAAAAAAAAAACGTACAAAAAGTAACCAATAAAAACTAATTTTAAATGATTTTATACATTTTTCAAAATAATAAAAAAAATGTATTATTTATTAAAATTTACAAGGCTCTTATTCAGTCAATTTTGATTTTAGAACCATAGTTGATACATCAAAATTGCTTTAAAAATAATAGACCTATCCGAATATGGTGTTCGAAGTATTTGTTGCTATTCAAAAAAAAAAGTTTGCCTTTTTTAAGCAAGCGCATACCATATTTTCAAAAAAATGTATATTTATATACCACCAGTTTGTAAAAAAAAAAAAAATCCAGCCGAGAAATTCAGTATTCCCTTAATTGGTGAACACCCAGTATATGTATATATACATCAACATCGTTTATATTTCCTCAACTACAAACTATCTATTTAAATATAAATCATCACAATAAGCACATATTACATAGGAAATAATGGACCTCATGTCCCTATTACATATGTTTGTACGGAGATCCAAGTTTTCACAATTTGTATTAAAGTATATTTTAAGTATAATTTGTGTAAAAAAATATTTAAATTAAAGTCAGACATTTTTTTTTAAGTTTATTAATTAATTAAACATTTATTTATGGTTATCTAAGGTCAATTAAATAATAAGATGTTCGTCTAATAAAGCTAAAATTAATAACAATAAAGAGCAATAAATGTACAGAAATATTTAATTTACAAGTAACTTGGTAAGTATTGCCATAAACTTGTTATAATTATCTATTTATACTTGAATTTTTTTGTCAACATTTAGTCGAGTTTTAATTTTTTCGTCTTTTGTCACCTTTAAGAACAGTAAAAATACATTAGTTTTTCCATTTTGGAAATAGTTTATGGTAGAAAATTAGAAGTAGGAAGTACTTTGTGGTGTAAGAGTAAAGAATGTATAGGGTACCTATTTCAAAATAATAAATAAAATAAAAAAAAAATTGAGAAAAAACAGACACTTTTCGCAAAACCAGAACCTATACAGCAAAATCTATTTTATTTCTTTGTTATAATTTAAAAACGAATAACCATAGATATTTTGGATTTTCAACATATGTTTATGTTAGTATTTCTAACATATAATACATTTTTCTAAATATTTTGACTATTTTGTAACTATTTATACTCATTTGAAATTTTCAATGTTTTACACTATAAATATCCAAAAAAATATATATATCCACAAGTAAAAATACTACTGACTACAAGTATTTTGTAGTTAAACATTTATAAAATCTCTAAATTATCAAGCTACGAATTGAAAATTTAATACAATTTTCGTCATTAACATGTAGTTAAATAATGAAACTAAAAAATCTAAAAATATACAAACACAATTATTTGTTTAATGTTTTTGCTATTTACAATTGTTTATCTAAGTTTTGAAAATTTTATACGAAATTCTTTATAATGGTAAGTTTTACAGAAACCATATGTAAAAAAAATTACTTTTTATAGACATTTTAAGTTTAAATTTGCACAAAATAACTTAAAATTATTAAATGATAAATAACAAAGATAATTATTTTGTTATAATTTAAAAACTTTATTCATGGAAACTTAAAACTTTTATGTACATTACCTATATTATTATAAGTTATACTATACGCAAATACGCAATGATATTTTTAATTTAATTAAAATATTTTATATTAATTGTATGGATCTATTTTTACTGTTTTACGGTATTTGCAAAAAGATATCTTTCAATAACATATTTTATTAAATTATAAGTTATATAAGTTGATTTAATTTGTTATAAATATTATATACTTTTATAATAATTAAATACTATAATAATATAAAAAATGCAATATTTTCTGAAAAAATAATATCAACTTATTATATCTATGTATAGTACCTATAGGCTATAAGATACTAAAAATAAGATAAATGACGAATAGTCTAGAAAATACAGCATGAAATAAACTTAGAATCTCTGAGTTAGAGATATTAAAAGAATGACACCAACTCCGCTTAGAATCGTTTTTCGTATGCAATGAATTAAACTTAACACTAACAGTAATCCACTCGATAACACTTAAATACACAGCAGAGCAACACCCACTTACTTATCTTCTTTTATCTTAAAATACTGGAAATTTATAATTTTAATATCACAAATTCTTAATTTTTTATATTCATTACACATGCAAAGAAAATGTAACATTTAACAACTCATTCTACAACCAAGAGGTATTTTTTAAACAATATTAACTTTTTTCTTGTTCCGTTCAAAATGTATTGGATTTTATTATTTAAAGAAATATAAATTTTTTTCTACGCTTAGCCTTAATCCATTGATGTATTCCTCTCTTTCAGAAGAGAAAACGGAAAAAACAAATACGCATCGATGAAGAAGGTAAAGAAATGACGCAAATAAAAATTGAAAAAGAAGAGAAAACAGAAGAAATAAATGAGAAAATGTTACTTACAAGTGAAAATGGTGATACAACCATATCAAATAAAACTGAAGAAACATTAAACAGTAGTAAAATCGTTTGACATAAAAATAACCAATATTAAGGTTTGTACTTTTGGATCTTAGAAGGTATCATTAACACCGAATCCTTTGTGTTCGTTCAAATTAAAAGATTTTTTATATGAAACAATATTTATTATTTATAATCATGTACATATATTTAGCTCGTTTTATTTTTATTGTTTTTCTTTGATAGTTGTGAAAAGTCATATATTATTTAGTTATCATTTAAACCAATGTGTTAATATTATAATATTTTAAAAGGACATTGAGTTATACATTTTGTAAATAGTACAATTCAGATATTATATTCGTAGTTGATAGTATAATAAAATGTATTAAATTCACCAATGTTATATTAGTTTGTTAAATGTCTACCTTATAATTAATATTTGTGTAATTCAGATGTTCGTAGATGTATTATTAAAATTTTATTTTAGAGTTGAGATAAAAAAAAATGATCAAGTGAATCAACTAATTTACTTGAAAGTAGGCATCTATTTAAAACATATTGTATTTAATTTTAATATACTATACAAAAATGCGTTATTATGTACGCAATTTTATAAATATTTTTTTTTTATTATTATTTGATTTATTCCTTTTAAATATTATTACTAACTAAAAAAAAAAAAACAAAAAATGTATAATAATATGAGTTGAAATATTTATATTTTATTTTTTATTCAGATTTTCACGATTAACCCGAATTTTTAGCGATTAGTAGTACTAACGATTCACAATTTAAATAAATTAAATAATAAAGTTTATGTAGTTTAAAGGAAAATATAACGAAAAGGATACGTGGGTAACTATTATACGGAGGAAAAATTGTTGGGCGTTGATGAGAACATCAATAAATGAATTAGAAAAAGGTGTACGTGTTAAATCAGTAATAACTAAAGAGTTAAGATGTTAATTACCTTAAACACTTTAAAATACATGGAAATACGTCCAAACACTCCAAATAATAAAATGCCCTTAAAACAATTAAATATGATATGATATTATTATATGCTTTAAAAATTATATTATTAATTATTCTTTAAAAATATAATATTATATACGGTAATTGTTTAATAACGACTCATAATTAATAATTTAAAATAACTAATAATTTTTCGTATTAAACTATTTCTACATCACACCAAATAGATTTATAATTTGGTCTACAAAATGTGCATAGCGAAAACAAAAATACCTTAAAGTCATAATTACCATAATTCTTAACCCTAGAAATGATTAATAATTAATTAACTTAGGTACGTTAATATTTTTTTTCGTCAAACAAAGTGTCTATAGAACCTACCGGCTATAAGTATTAATTATGACTACTATAGACTATAGTATTTATAATCAATGACCTAGTAATTAATAATTTATTTTGTATTAAAAAAGTAAATAACTCTAATTGGTAATTACATTATATAAATCATAAGTTATATACCTACATACATACTTATGTAGAAATTCAATCTTATTTTAATTAAATATATCAATTAATTAAATATCAACTTCAAAATAATAACATATTAGGTATATTAAAAATGAATATACAAGTATTCGATAGTCATTACAAACGTTGAAACGTATTATTTTAATTAATTAAATTGGACCAAAAGCATACATATATTAGGACATAGGTATTATGCCAAAATGTCGAGTATAACATTACAATATTTTATAAATATCACGTGATATCAGTGATCATCGTGATAGTATCTACGTGATTTTATCTATCTAAAATACGTAACTTATTGATAGTAATATAAAAAAGTGCCACAATAATTTTTAATTAAATATATATAGAACGATCTGCAAAAAAGAAATATTAAAAAATCTATTCACACAAAAAATTTAGTAGGTCAAGGACGTACATAGGGGGGTGTTTTGAGTGTTCACACATCCTCGAATTATTTAGTTTGTGTAATACAAATTTAATACTAAAAAATTAAAAAATTGAATAAAATAAAAATACTAATAGGATTTATAAATAAAATAAAATAATATTTATTGTATATTAACGTGATGGGTACAAAAGAATTTGAAAAAAAAAAATGTTCTACTTTTCAATAACTTATTTTCAAAAACACCCCCAACATTTTTTTCTGCGTACGTCCTGGTAGTAGGTACTTGTGTTACTCATTAAATGATACATTTATTTGCAACCAATATAAAGTATATTACGTATGTTTTATTGCTTATATAGTGCACACTCCCACACCTCACAACATACTTAGTATATGTTTAAAATTTAAGTATAAAGTAATTTGTACTTATTAAAAATACAATAAAATGTAAAATTGGTATTCAAAACATTTTTAATTTTATAAAATAATTGTGCTTGATTGACATTTTCTCAACTCAGTAAATGCCATATATTTGGGCCTACTCACTAATTATATTAAATACATTTTTTCAAATATAAATAAATTATTATAAATCATCGACATCCGGTGTATAAAAATAATGTTGTATATTTCAATCTTACTTTGTGCGACTTTTATTTAAATAGGAAATAAAATATAGGATGTTGCATAAATTATACTTCCAGCCAATCTGTTCCTCAACGTCCGTTTTGATGTTTTTAACTCTCGGAAAGGTCCCACATACTTGTCAAAAGGGACAATTAAAGAACAATAGCTTCGTACAATAAATTTGCGTCCTGATAAATTAGTTTAGTGCCATTCATCAATGAATGATATCGTGGTAAGCACATTACTTAGGATCTAAAGGGCTAACGTGAACTATCAGCATACAAAATTCTTAAAATTATATGGAGGTACTATAGAAACAAAATTAAAAAAAATGTTTAAAAGAATAGTATTATTGAAATACCTTTATAGCTTATAGATACCTAATGTGATAATAAAGACTACTAATAAATTTATTTTCATACGGTAGACTAGGTAGGTACAACAGCATTCTGAGCTACATATTTTATTACTACCTAGCATAAAGGCAAACGTATTAGTCTAGTCTTTTATTTCATTTTTCAAACATACCATAGTAAATAATAAGTCGGTATCTACTTTAAAAATCTGCCGTGGACCGGAACGTACCATCCCATCTCAACTATACTCAACTATTGGTCGAAAGCTCACGATAAAATGCCACAACTGATGATTACAACCACGACAACGTGATCGGCTAGGTTAAGTTAGGGAATGTTCGGTCTCTGGAAGTCTCGTGTACCAAACGTCAATCCGTGATAGTCGATTTCCACCGTTACCGTGGCCACTCCGTAAACTACTTCATATAACTACGGCGGTTTAGGGTATAAACGGAGTTTATATAGGTCTATATGGTTTAATAAATTATTAACTACCTACCTATGTAATTTAATATTACGAGTATAATCATCATCATTATTTTTATTATTACAATTTATTGTAAGGTATAAGTATAACACCCTGCGCTAAGCGTGAAGTGTACCCACATCATACACTTTTATCGGCCTGAAACTCATTACTAAATAGGCCACGTCAACAGAATTTCAAAGCAATATTGATATCAATTCCTAATAAACTATGGAATTATTATAATAAACGAATTAACTATATATTTTTGAAGTGAAAACTTATTTAGGCGCGTTTAGCACTTTTTGTGGATAGGTACTGAATTGAACTGAGCCGTCACGCTAATAATGTAACGCTCAATCGGGTTAAGTCGGCTCGAGTCGACTAATATAACAATAATTATCGCAATAGCTACAACACGTATCAAAAAAAAAAAAAAAAAAATTTAAAATTAAATAAAAGAAAATTAAGTCAACGCATTTCGGTGGTGGATGTTTGTCCATCGTCCCTTCGGTTCTCGAACAGGATAGTGTAATTTTACTGTAAGCATTCGATTTGAATGCAAGATTACATTCGATAAAAAACGATTCTGAGCGGACGAGGGGATCTTTTTTATTTAATTTTATTCGTTTCTATGGTGATAAACAAAGCCGTAATAATTAGTCGTGCGTAATTATTTAGTATTACAAAATCATGATATCGTACGTTTTTCCTCCTTTAACCGCTTTTATTTCGAGTACTGTTTCGAAAATCCAAAAATAACCTCTCTTAAAGTACCCGCTCAAGAACATTACCTTTCAGAATATATGCTACACTTGTATTATTATTATTATTATTAATATTATTAATTATAATTTTATTATTATATTATATTATTATAATATATTATTATATTATATTATAATAATATTATAATATTATAAATAATATTATATTATATTATATAATAATATAATTATTTTTTTATTATTATTATTAATATTATTAATATTGTTGATTTAATGGATTTAATGAAATGTAATTAAAATTATTTAATATTTTCTCCATTTCACGAAATAATAAATATAACCATAGTTCATGAAATGTTTAATTTAATCACATAATGGCTATTGTCTAATAGTATATAATTATATTATGTATATATATATATTTTTTTTTAGTCACAATTGAAATTTATACCAAGATAGGATACTACTCCTTAGTCCTTATTAGGTACCTACTATTACAGTGCACAAACATAACTCGGGTTTATCACATAGAAGTTTTGAAGTATGTAGTTTATCCCAATGGTCTTCCACAGACCTTGCTGTTAATGTTAATTGCTCATAACTGGCACCTTAAGTTTTTTGCCAACTTAAGCAATTTTAATTTATACTGCCCTAATTAGAATTAAATCAATTTGGTTCATTCGAAATTTGCCACCCCTAAACTAATGCCACTCTGGCACACAACTGCCTATTTTTCTACCGCGTTGGGCTAGGTTAGGTTATAATAATTACGAACTCAATTAAGATAGAAATATTTTCATGATCATCATACATGTCAGTAATTTTTAAGTTAATCTTAATAACCATAGAATAACACAAATTTTACTAACGAAATAGTAAAAAATATCTTCAAACGCAGAAATGTTTTTCATTATTTACACTAAAAAATACGAATATGTTTTATCTTTTTAAATGGTTATGAATATTTTCTTGTTTTCTTTCAGCTTAAGAATATTTAATAAATTATAAGTACTTAGATACCTTTCAACGTGGTTTGATGAATATTTTTTAAAAATACATATGGTTTTCAAACTCTTTAAGTTCAAATCATATTTGGTTTGTGTTTTATTCAAATGTTGTTTGTAAAAAATATTAAACTTTATCTGCATAGAATATAAAATTGAATTACTTTGTTACCAAGTTACTTAAATTTAAATAAGTGGGTAATTACTATCTTTACCTACTATTAATTATGTATATAATATTGTTCATAGAAAAAATTAAACGATACAACATTATCGACATTCATATCGCAAAACAACACATCAACGATAGTCCGGCACAGTAGCAGGGCTGTATTAAATATGATTATAACAATATTCATTTTATTAACCTATACGGACGCAATTTTCGTTCCTATTTTTTTAATTTAACGGTTAAAGTTATTCTTTTGTCAAGTAAAATTATTTTTGTTTTCGATAAAAAATACTAATGACCATGTAATGACTGTTAATTCATTGAAACTCCTATGTAGTAAATAATTTTTTGGAGCATTCCATTCTCCGTAAGTTGCGATTTTATAATTTATTTTATAAACCTCATCAGACTACGTCGCTCACCGTTGAGTATCGCGATATGACAGCATTAAACGTCAAACTGTATGAGTATGGCTGCGGTTGAAGGGATCGTTAAAATATTAAATACGTTTTGTTTATTCCATCCACTATAATGTTATGAATAGAGTATAAATTAAAATTTTAATTCACTTTTAAATTAAGACTGGATGACAATGCACATGAATTATTTAATGTTTAAATATAAAAGACATAAATGTAAAAATACATCATATTATCATATATCATAATATAATACATAAAAGTATCCACTGTTGTAAAATATGTCATAAAAAGTTTGCTTGTCATAAGCGCTTGTTTATTTTAGAATATTATTGAGAGTTTGAGATATAATAATTACGAAATAAAAATATCAAAAACTAATCCATTTCTATTCTACCCTGAATTTAAGAATAATTTTTTGATCTTGTTCATATGCATTGTCTCGTTATACGCATAGTTGTGTGGCTATCGATTTATATTATCTTTGTTTTATACACCAATAAATGTATATCTATAGCAACTATTTATAACTGTCTATGAAGTAAATTATTTTATACACTTATAGCGCTTAATTATATACAGTACAGTCTTTTGTAGTTTTGTATACCTAACCATTAACTATATTATCTACATTAGGTAGGTATATAAAGCTGCGTTCATACTTTGTAATATTATTTGAGCGTAACGTAACGCCGCGGCCGTATCATAAATTAGTGTAATACTAAATTAATATTTCAATATAATTATTATTCAGTATTTCAGTTATTTTTTGTCTTATGGCTGGGGGTCATTCTGTTAATTTGTCCGACACCGAGAATGTTACCAGTCGAGACGGTAATTGTTTATAGCAACTAGTTGTTATAGCTAGCAACCGGTTGCTAAGTAAAAATGTATAAAAAAAATATATTACCTATTTAATATTTGATAATTTAATTTACCTACAGTTAAAGTAAATAAATAAAATTATAAATAATTTATAAATCTTATAAATTTAAAATTTAAAAAAAGTTACCTAAAAATTTTAAAAAGTTACCTACAGTTTAATCCTCGTCTCCTCGTATCTAGGTAATACCAAATTGACATCGACATTCTTAAGTCAACTATGTTCAGTAGAAACAAGACATATACATGTATCTGTATGTTGTGTAGATACTCTCGATTTTTTTTTTTTTTTATTAATTGGTTCTGGGGGTCCTTGACCACTATAAATACACCACTCAACCACTGTCTGTAAAAATGTATACAAAAACGATGGTTACCACTGACGTAGATATGGTGAATACATATATATATATTATATATATATATTGTACATATCTGTGGGTACTGAATAGGTATTAAATATTATATACAAAAAATATATAAAGTTCTGTTACACAACACA
>VUJU01001462.1:11872-56821 GCA_009835225.1 Aphis craccivora | reverse complement strand
AGAAGTTTTAATTAACACAATAAATAAAAAACGTCCATTAGGAAGACCAAGGACCCGATGGGTGGACGTTATAGCTCAAGATATAAAAAACATAGAGGAAGCGTCATATTTTGACGACGCATACGATAGAGAGAAATGGAGAGGTTTTGTGATGGCAGCGATGGCACTTAATGGGCCGATAAGCTGAAGAAGAAGAAGAAGAAGAAGATGAAGGCACTTGAACAAATAACTGCATTTTTATCAATATATTATTACAAGGTAATTAGAAACTATTTTTGCTAAGAAAATATTAATACAAAATTATTTTTGAATAAAACCTTAACTAAATTACTCTATTACGCTAATTCGACGGAATTTAAAGATATGTCGATTTTATTATTTGAAATAAAATTTATTTTTGATATTTATGCTCATGTCCACGCGATCTATAAGTTAAAATTATAACTGTAAACTTATCAATTTGAGTGTACATTATCATAATATTATTTTTAAATTAATTTTTTTATGAATAATATACTGTTATTTTATGATCGTTTGTGGTAAATTTAAATTATCTGATCACACCTAGTTAAATAATATGCAAATCACAAAACAAAATATTTTATAAATAAACAAAACCATTAAATACATTGATAAAGTACCTAATGAAATATAATCCCAAATATGATATAGTATTGTTATTTATAACTTTATAAGGAGTATTCATATCACATATTTTTTAAGCGGAGTAAAGGCATAGTTTTTAAACGCACGTAAATAAAATAAAATTATTAGTTTCATATTTGTCATGAGTCGTGACAATAAAAATATTGTTAATTTGAAAAAAAAAACGATTTAAATTATTTTAACCCAACCATTAATGAGAAACAATATTAGTAATTATATTAACCATTTTTTTTAATGAAAATATATTTTACTTACATTTTAGAAATATTCATATGTTGCTAACTTTTAGTTTAGAAACATATAAATTATAATTCAATTTTAAAACTTTATTTATGCGTTGTATAATATGCGGTTGTAAAAATGAAATATCATAATAATAAACAATGTGTATTATATTATACGCATATTTTATTATTTCTTCATTATAAAAATATAATATTAGAGGTTATTACTTTCGTTTTATGAAGTCAAACATTTTTATAGTAAATAATTAAGGTACATATTATTTTATTTGCTATTGAGTATTATTTTCTTAGAATTTTTTCTTTCTTCTACATTTAAATTTTTAATAATATAATAATATCGTAATACGTTGGATTTCTATATTGTTTTCAAAATATAATATTATATACCAAAATAAAATAAATCATTTTTTTTTTTAATTAATACGTACTTTTAGTTAATGCTTTTATGGTTTTATTTGAACAGCAGATTTTTCGATTTTTTTTTCAACACATTATGAAATTGTAATACAATATAATATATTGTATTACAATTATAAGAACCTTTAATATATTATATTAAAATATTCTTTAATACAAACTGCATAAACATTAAAAAATAATAATGGAATCATTCTTAATATTATGTGAAATAGAGCAAAATATTTTTTAGTAATATTAAATGATGATTGACTAGTAAGATTATTTTCCAATAATTAGTTTGAGTTTCAATCGACACATTTGATTTGATTTTAGTGTACAATGAGTGCTTCATGAGTTATTTTGAAAAGTTTATTTCTCTGAAAACTTTTTCATCACAGTACGCATTACCTAATGCATTATTAGTTAAATGAAAAATTTAACTGGAGTATTATTTTTTACTGTCTGTATGACGAACTTACAAACTAGTTAACATTTTAATTTTACAATAAACTTGGTAGAATAAATTATTTTGAGTTTCCATCATCGGATACAAAGTTTGTCTAAGTAAATGTTATAAAGTTAAAATTTGATCTAAAAATTAGGCTACCTACTTAATAAAATAATTGATTTAATAACTAACTTACAATAATATTAAAGTAAACAGTTTCGTATTATATGTATATACACTTTGAATAATTAATTATGTGCAAATATTGTGAAATCAATACGTAGGTTACATACATACGTATAATAAATATTTGATAAATGAATACAACAAGCTTAGTGGGTATATCATTATTGTTTTATGAATTCTATAGCTATCGAAAATATAATATGCATAATATATTTATGGTATATAATATATTATATATATTACATTTATTTGATATAAACTTATAAGTAGTCCAAATTACTATAATCATTTTAGCTGGTATAAGTAAGTATAATATGACAAAAGTTATACTTAAAATTCAGAAAAGTGAATTGGTTAAGATTATAACTTATTAACTGTTTTAATCAATTAATATTCGTAACCTGTTCTTAAAAAATGTTTGGAGAGTTTCTTCCAATAAACAAGGTTAATTTTTGAATACCTGTATTTATTTAAAAAAATTACTTTGTACGTTGTAGGTTAATACTGTTGGCAATTTATAATCTAAGCAATTAATATTTGATTTGGGAACTGTATGTGAATAATAATTAATTTACATTAAATAAATCAAAATTTTATTTTAATTTTATCATAAATTTAAATTTTCTATGCACGAATTTAGTAATAATATTGATATAATATTATTATTGGGTTTATATAATATCTTTAAATCAACAAAAATTCACTTTCTTACCGTTAGTTTTAGCTTTTTTGTTAACTGATAAAAATAAAAGTATCCAAGGATCTAGTTATCAGATATATAAATAAATATTCGTAAATCAAATTAAATAATACGTATTTTACCTAAGTGTCTTACTAAGTGAATTATTTTAATATTAACTTTTTAAAATATAATTTTCAGTTTTTTGTGATATAAAGTTAGTTTTTGTGGATTGCTATATTTATTGTTTTGGTTATTGATAGAATCTAATAGTTTTTAGTATTATGAAATCAATATTCCAGTTATTCATTCGATTGTTTCTATCATATATTAATATTTTAATGTACATAATTTAATAAATTGTTGTTAAATCTTTTTAAAAATGTATGTATAGTGTATACTCTCAATTTCTAACACAAACCTAGCTTAAAAGGGATTGATAACCATAAAATAGTAGGTATATAAGTTAATATATTTATATCGTTAATTTATGATGGTTATATAATTAAAAAAAAAAAAAAATTCATATTTAAATTGAGTAGCAAAATAATAAAACTGAGTGGTGCTGAATTTAGAAAATTAGCTACCTTCTCGTATTATTTTTAAGATTATTAAATTATTAAAATATTTCAAAATTAATAAATCTGAAGATATGAAATGTATGTAAAAAATGTTTGTACGTTTTTCCAAGTTTTCTTTGTTCAAGTTATTTTATTGGGGGAGGGGGGTCAATAAAGGTGGAAGTTGTAATTAAAACTCAAGTCTTAGATCGTAAAAAATAATATAAATATGCATAGGAAATAGAAACTCTAAATCTGATATTAATTAAAAATACACTGGATATAATAAACTGATTTTCAGAAAATATAATTTTAAGCATATTTATGAAAAATAAATGTTAATTTTAAAATATAAAATTTGAATTTTACAATCATACCTAAGTTTTGTATAAATGTATTAAATAAGTGTATTGGTAAACAAACATTTGTATAACCACTATAACCAAATAATAAGTACCTATGCGAATAGCTTAATGAAATGATAAAAATAATAAAATACCTTACTTACCGAATATTTAGGCTATAATGTTATTTAGTACCGTTTACATATTAATAATACATTGAAACTTCTATTTGACGAAGTCCCGTGGGGAACAAAAAAAAAATACATTCTTCACTTCGTTCAGAATCTAAAAAAAATCGTATTATAGAGGAATTCGTTAAATAGAATTAATGCATGTTTAACACTGAAGGTCATGGTTTTCAAAACTAATAAAATAGAAAATTGCGTTAAATGGAAGTTCGTTTTATGGAAGTTTTACTGTAGTAGAATATCAATGATTTCCTATAACTAATTATTATAGACGATAAATCGATTCAAACAAATAATCCAATTATTCAAGTAAAAAAAAAAATATTTTAAAATTTATTTGGATAATAGGTAACTCATAACTAATAAATAATAATACGATACATTAAAAAAATCTGAACATTTTCTGCTATAAATTACCATAAAGATAAGAAAATGCTTGATCTCAATTCAGCAATAATTCCATGACCCTAGTTTTTAAAGTTATTGGGTACTTTAAATTATAATCAAATGTTTATGTCAGAATGAACCGTAACATAAATACATCACGATTAACATTGTATGCAATTTATATGAAAATTTGAACAATATTTTCCTATAAACTTTATATTTTTAATGATTTTGATTATAAATGTTATAAATGGTATTATAATTAAAATATTATTATCCATACTATAATTATTAATACAACAATGCAATATGTTTAAAATTATAAATATATTTTTTTTGTTTACAGATTTTAATTGGATTCTAATATAATTTTAGACAAAATGGTAGAATTTAAAATCTTTTAGAAGTATTGAAAATACGTACATAATGTAAGACTTAATAACTTAACAGCATTGTCTAAATTTATAATACAATAATTAATCAATTATGATTCATTGATCAAGTATGTCAACTTATAGTTACTTTTGGATAATTTTAAAGAGTTTAAGGTTTTATTTTGTTTAATAATAGCTATATGTGCCATCATTGAGTAGATCATTCAAATAGATAAAGTACATTTCGATTCAATTAAAAACCATTATATCCAATTAAAAACGATTTTGAGTGGATTTAGTCTGTCAACCTTTATTCTTAAAGATATTTTATTATATAATTATTAAACAATGCAATTATTGATTTATTTTTCTATTAGTAAAATAGATTAATTTAAAAAAAAAAAAGAAAACAAAAAATATTGTAGATATTACAAAATTATTTTATATGAGATATCTTGTAATTTTCAAAAATTATAATTATATTATTTTAATTTTCTATAAGAACAGCTTATGTGAGACTCTGAGATTTTAGTCTGAATTTGAACATTTTTATCAGAATTTCTAATTAGAAACCATGAAATTGCCAATTACATGTATAATTTACATATACTTTTTTAAAAAGAAAGTTATTGATGAAATATAATGTATATTCACAAAATTTAATGTTTTTAATGAATGGAATTTAAACGCTTATTCAGTCTTTTATTTTTATTCATCATATTTTAATTATATGCGAGATCAATTTCTGAATATGATGAACATTGATATATCGACTACTCTCATCCAACTGTTTATTATTTAAGTATTTTAATGAATGGTGAATAAATAATTTGACGTGTATTTCTATTGTCACTTATATCTATATAATATACTAAGGTTTATGTATAATACAACAGTGAACCGATATTGAAAACATTCTAAGTATATATAGGAATAATACTTTTGACAACGATTATTAAACAATGTAATACAAATACATAATATAATATTATTTTAGTTAATACAAAAACTTAACAAAATGAACACAACAAATCAACGAAGAAATAATTTTAACATGATGACAATAAATAGCACGGTATAAATAAATAATAATATTTACAGCATAGGTACATTATTTTTAAAGAACAGATTTGCATTTCGCCGTTCAGCGAATCAAGAGTTTTACATTTAATTGATAGTGAAAAAAAAATAAAACTTATTGAGAATTTGAGAGGAATATTAATTGTTTAAATATGAGAAACTGTACATCGATAAAACATTATACAAGACCGTCTATTAACTCAGATATTTTTTCATATCCCAAAACATTTTAAAACAATATGTAACTCCTATAATTAATATTATCCATCAAAAATAAAATCTGATAAAACAGGAAGACAAAAGAAAATTATTAACATAATCTGAAACTCATTTTGTTTGTTCAATGAACGTTTGTTGGTTCTAATTCAAAAACACAATGTTATTTATGTTTACTAGCTACGCAACTTGCCCGACCGTCAGATTCCCAAGTGGTATAAGTTGAACATAGACAATTAAAATCTTACAAATATCATGTACTGTGATGTTTCTTCTTAATTTCAAATACAAAGGAAGATATTTTCATAGTAGTATACAACTGAAATTAGTTTTTATTTTGTTTTTGATATGGACTATAGACTACAGTTTATAATAATATGTAAAATGTGTTTAAATTTTATCCATTTTCAGCATACTTTATTTTCGTTAATGTTTACAGTGAGTGATTTACAACAGAATCGAACAAACTTTCTCATAAATTGGTCAGTAGGATTTAAATATTTTGCCAATACTCAAAAAGATTTACTGTACTATTCAAAAGGAAAGTCGTATTGCAGGAACCTCTAATAACGACCTTCTGTAATAAATAATTATTCAATTATTTTCTCTTTTCACAAGGCGAGGATAAGCCATTCAATGTTTTTTTAACCCCCTCCTATTCCAACACAGAAAAAGAATAAAAATAAAATAAACAAATAGAAAAATATACATGCATATAAATTCAGGAGGGTCATAAATTAGCCAGATAAAGTAGAAAGAGAACAACACAAAAAAAAATTCGCAAGAGCCACAAAGCCACCCGTTAAAAGGGACTTCAAAACCTCTAAATAACAAGCAGAAAACCCTTAATTCTACTTACCAACAGCGACATTTATACGTTTTTGAGGCCCACGAGAAAAATATGGTTACTTATCACGGTTTTGGAACAATACCGAGCCATATTTTCATAAAATATTATATTCAAATTGTAAAAATAAAACAAGAGTGCGGACTAATATTACCGTAATAATAATAATAATATATTATTATGTTTACCAAGTACCAAAATTACCCACCCAAACGTTAAACGTAAAACGCGTTTAACATTTATGTTGTTGTAAAAAAAAATCATGTTGATTAAAAAATGCATCTAGACAAATATTTATATAAATTGTATTCATTCGATGTAAATATTGTAATGATAAAGTCATAATAATATCATTCCACATAAATGTATACATACGTAACGTTAATTTAATAGCAATCGTTATTTTTTGTTTAATATAATACCGAATTAGGGTATAAGAGTATAATGGTAGTATAAATTACTCGTATATTCGTATATACATTGTACACTTTGCAAAATAAAACCGTTTTATTATGATATATATATATATATTTTTAAATAAATAAAAAATATCCTGTCATTAGGCACTTAATTCGATAAATCTGTTCAGTTTTGTAAAATGAAACACCGATGATTAAAAATAATTCTAATTAACACTCTATAGCCGAGTTTTATATTATCGGTATTTATCTATAAAAAATAACTGGTGGACAGCGATAATGACATCACATGGGCATCTGGGACATAACATTTATTGAGTGCAAACTAAAGAGTACAAAAGTATGATTTATTTCTAATATTACAGTAATATTGTATTATAATATTCTTACGCATCATTTGTCAACAATGTAGACCGGCAATCGTCGTAACCGGTTTATGTGCGCTCACAGAGTATGCGTGTCAACTATAAAAGCATAAACGAACGGCGAATGACGCATAACCTCCCGCGCGGGGCAGAATGAAAAATGTTATTAATTTTAACTGTCGCGACCGATTTTTGTGCTCGCTGTCAAATGTTCAAACCTCCCCTCGGTAAATTCGGTCGGCTCTCAGCCAGAAACGTCTTGTGTTTGTCGCGCTTAATGAGTTTAATATGCTGTGTTTACACCTATTTCTCCGTCAAGTTTACGGACCCTCCACGTGTGTATACAAAACCGTACGCTCAATATTAGATTATTTGCTTTCAACCCTCAGCCACATGTTTACCTCTGCTTGTGACTGGTAAGTGGTATATATGTATACGTGTATTTACGTCGCCGGAGCAATATTATTGAATAGACGTCATCTTAACAATATCGGTTTGAGCAACGACTTCGTCACCGTCACGTCGGCGATTGGTTTTGGGACGAGAGCCAAAATACTCACTAAATAACATTAATCTCGACCGCGTACATACTGCACTACAGGGTTTTATGACAAATGAAATTTTAATTGTTCGGTGCTCTTGCAAAGTCCTATTAAAAATATATCACGATATCATACCGTTATAATACTGTAAAATATATGTATATCATACAATTTGTACCGTCGATTATTAACGTTAGTGTGAATGTATTATGTACTTTGTTACTGTCACAATTGTTCAAAAATATTATGATTACGTTTTCGCCTATAAACTTCGGCCATAATAATCGTTTTATTACCGTCGTTTATAGATTGTAATTACCCGATGCTCGTGTGGTAGAGTATCTAGATGAGCGCATAAAATGCATTTGTAAATAGTGTCTTGTCTAAAAAACCAATACTCTGACGGTTATGGTGGCGGAGAGTCATAAAAATGTCAAACGAACGGGTCAAAATCGAGTATTTAATAATTACGGTGGTCAGAAGCTATTTTGTACGAATAGAAGTTTGTTTGACGAGGGGTGAAAACGAAGGATAGTAGAGGTCAAATGGGAGAGACATGCTTTTTCCTGCAGGAAAAAAATATATTAAATAAAATGTTCAGTAGGCCGATGAAACTGTTTACACGTGAACTAGAATAACGCGGTTATTTTTCGAATAAGAGCGTTATCGTGTAGAATAATGAAAGTTTATAACGTTATGACCCTAGGCATATTCAATGTGGGGAGGGGGAAGTAGAATTTTTCCTGATTCTCTCGTTGTACCGAACGTTGTTTTTCTCTCTACACGTTCGCAAAAAGCCGACTGGGTAATTAAATTACCACCAAAAATCCCGCAGTCATTATCTTTAATTTTGCTTGATATGCGGCCAAAGAGAAAATGGTTTCATCCGTTACCCCTCTGGCGTGATACTCATACATATATATAATATACACGTTTTATTTTTTACCACAGTAACTAAAATAAAAAAAAAAAAAATGAAACAAAATGAGAAAAAGGTGAAACGAAAATGAAAAAAGAAACTGTATAATCCAATGGTGTGCAAAATACTATGCATAATGCGTTGGCAATTCATCAGACTAATCAGCGCTTATTTAAATGCAAACGGCAATGATTTCTGCACGTCGAACAATAGATGTTATTCGAGCAATTAAAATCGCTATGGGACGTGGTGAGAATCATTATAAATGTTTAATTACTGCTAACGAACTCGGACGTTCAGGAAGATTCAGTCGTTGCACCTTTGCACTGGAACTGTAGTGTTTATTAACGATATCATTGTCGATGAATAGACATTAATATTATTTCAACGCATATATTTAGTAATTTAAGCAGAAAATTAATTTTTCAATTTCTAAAAGCACCCCATTTCTTTAAAAATATGTATTTTCATTGTTCTTATATATTATTACATATTGAAAATACACCTGTGTAAAATTTGTGTACAGTTAATGAATATTATAAAATAATATTTTTTATATTATACAAGGTGATTTACCAAGTATGCTCACTCCTATATATTTTGTTAATAATAAATTAATCGAAATCTTATTTTTGAGTTTTTAAACACTCTGAAAGAGTAAAAGACCATATTTTAAAAATTCTTAAGATTTGTATACTATTTAGGAGATACAAGATTCTAAGTTTTAAATGAGACCCCCTCCCTTTTTCACTGTAAATATTTTGTAGTGAATAATTGCTCTAAAATTTTTATCGTATTGTATTAATATAGACATTTTAATTTGTTGTTTCTCAGTTTTTAAAATGTTTATACCATAAAAAAAAATAGTCTTTAAAAATGAACTTCAGAAATGTTCAGATAAATGATCTGCTAAATAATAAATAATATTATTTAAAGGGGTTTTTCATTTGTAAAATATGTTTGTATATTATTTTCATAGAATATCATTTCTAGGTACCTAATACAAAAATCTCAAAAATCAAACTTCAAAGAAATAAATTATTACAAAAAAGCGTGTTTTGTTAATTATCGTGTATAGTAATATTATATTATCTATATTTTAAGATGTTTAATATACAAGGTTAGATAAATTTATTTATATGTACAATTTTTCATATAAACTATGAAATATAATTTTATTTGTTAATTGGAAGGACAACTTAATATGTAATATATTATTAAATAGTTTTATTAATATACGATACATATTATCCTTTCATATTAAATGTATCTATGTATTTAATATCCATTTCATTAACATTTTCAGCGAAATTCTAATAAGGTACATACTAAAATAAATATACTTATACTAGGTACAATTTAATACTTATGGATATTATATGTTTCTATGTTTTATAGGATATATTATAATGAATTTAATTAACAATAGTATTTTTGACATAGTTACAAAATTTTGCACTTAGCAGAAATAATAATACAGAATATAAAACAAAAGTCAGATAGTAAAAAATGTTTTTTGTGGTTTTCATGTACATTGTTATACAAGATAATATTATGGCCATAGTTGATAGTAGTAAAATTGTTGATTTGGATTATTAGTGATCATCTAGATCGAAGATGTTTATTTCGATTAAATATTTATCATTCTAAATGTAATAACCATATTAACATAAAAATGAAAAGATTAGTTATAATTCATGGTGTTATAAAAGCGAATAATTTATTAAATATACTTAAAATCACAGGAAAATCAAATTATAAAATTAAAGAAAATAACTTATTTAATAATTGATCAAATTTATAAAAATACTCAGAATTGTAATAAACTAGAATATTTTTTCTTGATAATAATAATTAGCAATAGTACAATTTTTATTTTTAATAAAACATAATTATAAATATTTATTATACCTATTACAAACTATAATAATCTTAAAATAAATTTTACTAATCCCTGAAAATTTCATAATTATTCGAAAATTTAATGAAGAAAGGTGAGCACATGGATCACCGTAATGTGTGTGTAAAATATGTGATATATCATTGAATAGGTAAAAAAATATTAGTCAGAGATACCCTTTTAGTCTACATTACTATTAACTATTAGTATATTTCATGAGATAATTTATATGAAAATAATTAATTTTATTATTAGTGTTAGGGTAGGTTGGTTTAATTTTTTGCCAAAAACAAAATACATTTATTATGTTATTTATGTTTTATTATTTTAATAATAATAAATATAATTTATTCCATTTTCATTTTTGAGTCAATACTAGCTCATTGTATTCAAGGTATATATAGGTAACATCATACAATAAATCTACATAATATTTTGAAAATATTGCGTAAAGTAAAATACAGAATATAATTACTTAAAAAATTAAAGAGGCTCACAAATAATGTTTAACCGAATAATGAAAACAGTTCATTTTTTTATAAATATCTGATTTTATATAAATTTGAACTTTTTAATATTGTACATCAAAACATTTTTTCTTTATTTATTTTGTTTTTGTTATTTTTAGATTTTTTATTTCATTATGATCCACTTCACAGGAATATTGTACTAAATTTTTAAACCTTCGCTAAAAAAATTTAAAATTGTAGAGATTATTAACTATGAAATACTTTTAGCTTATACATTATCATAGTTTTGATAAGTTTTTTTTAAAAATTGCACCTAGGTATATATTTTTAATATTTTTTTATAGATATTAAGAAAAATAAATATGATGGATTTCACATCAAATTTACCAATATTAACATTTTAAACATTTTAATAAATTATGAACATTAAGAAGAAGAATAAGAAGAACCATTTTTGAAATTATATTTGATTTTGTTTCTTTGAAAAATTATGCAATAGCGATAAACCTACATTTAGGTACATATTAATTTACATTAGAGGCAACATTCATGCCCCATCTACAATTATAGTTGGTCTCTAATCTTTTGTAGATTTCGTGTTTACCATTTATATATTTTTTGCAGCTGTGACTTCTAGCTATTGAGACAAACTCATGTATAGCCTAGGGTCATAAAAATAATCACAGTGGAATATTATCTCCGGTTTACATTTTGACTGGTTACCATAGTTACACCACGTTTTCTGTGTACTTCTTCAATGTCATAATATTTTAACCATAATATCGTAACAACTCTCATCAGAACATTGGAATCTTTGGTGTCATTTTATAAGTGGTACGATGCATTATTACGTTTACTATACTACGAAAACCCACTGCTCATAGCAATAGTTCGACAAAATTCCCGGAAAATCTTCTTCACCCTACCATATCACAATCATTATTATTTCAGTGTAATATTTTCCATTATAATGCTTTTATGGTAAATAGGTCGAAACCGTGTTTTACATACGGCACTCATAATATATCATGTAATTAGAAAAGTATATATTATAAATTATTATACACAAATACCTGAAACACATATGTCGTCAATATATTTTTGACATACAAACACGTCTTAAGCCCAGTGAAGAGATATAGAGCGATGGTGAAACGACGATAGCGAAATGTTATTTTAATCGAACGTGTGCGGAAAATGATGGGAAGCACGCGCAGTGGGACGCAGATTGAGTTTTCGTGGGTGCGGATCGGTGACGGGTCGGGAAAAAATCGTGAGACACCCTGTCAGTGAAAGCAGCAGCATTGGGAAGATTGATTGCGTGAAAATTGTTACAAAGGGGATGTTGCTATGTTGTTTCTATACTGTTGGCTTACGCGCATGACACAGACACTATACTACCCCAACGGTGGCGGACGAAGAATCAGGAACAGGAGCAGCACAAGAGTGAGTTCCTCTTACACACACCGTCATCGACTAATTCGTTCGACGTAGTCGTTATCGGGGATTGAGCTAACAGATTGTACGATCATTATACGATTATGGCTGGAACACACACATAAATAATACACATTCGCACACTCATACGCTGAATAAAATTTATCGCGAACCGATCATTTTTCTTTAAACATACAGTATTATCTTTTCAGTGTTTGTTTTACGAAAAATTCAAACACAGCTTATCTATAATCCAATCCCAATAATATGCATTTGTCCATTGCATTATAAACGCGATTGATTTTCTTTGAATATCAGCAAATAACTCGATAATTGGTTTTGGATACCTTTTCAATAACGAAATTGCTAAATTCTTAATGTTTTATTCTGTCTACAATAATTTAGCATGTTTGTTTTTGAGTCAATCATTTTGACTCATGAGGTAGTTTTGATGTATAAAACCGTTAAATTTATTATAATTTTATTACATCATAGTAAATCAACCACACAAAAAAAATAAATAAATAAATAAATAAAAATAAAATTATAATTTATAATTTTGTTAAGTTATAATTATCGATATCTACTAGAAGTCGTAGTTTTGATTCATAACGTCTTTTACCGTAACATAATATGCTAATAAAATATAAATAATTGTAGAAACAATTAAAACATTGTTGTTATTTTTTTTCTTAATAGTCAACTGATATTAAAAGTACTTTCATAAATAATTTTGAAAATTAATCAACTAATAATAACAATAAAAAAAAAAAAAAAACAATAATTTGCATGAAAATATTATTTAGTGTGAAACTAACTTTACTTTAGCTACTAAAACTGATAACAGCAAATATGATTTTATAACGATTTATTAGGTACAAGAATAAACAGTAGAAACTACATAGTATAATGTACTCTAGTAATCTAAACACTTTTATGCATACATCATGCTTCAAAAATTACTTTTTATTTTTTATATAAAATCAAATGTATAATAATATATTACACAACTAACGCCTCTATTTGTAAAAGTCGAAAACTTTTTTAAGCCACAATGAATATTATATTTATTTTTTACTGAATTTTATATAATTATATATTAGTTAGGTATAAATACTTATATATATATATAATCAAATATATTAAAAAAATTAGTAATACTATTTTGGACCGGGAACGAACAATAATAGATTGCGAGTCCAGTCGCACCGACAAACTACAAGCGTCGTACAACTACTCACCAATCAGCCAACCATGTATTGTGTTTATACATGTTATAGAAGCTTAAATGAAGTGAATAGAGTAATCGAAAAAAACTAGTTATTGTTAGCATTACATATTAAATGTAGGTGGAAGCTTCAATCTATGAAAAAAA
Source organism: Aphis craccivora (assembly GCA_009835225.1). Classification (NCBI taxonomy): domain Eukaryota; kingdom Metazoa; phylum Arthropoda; class Insecta; order Hemiptera; family Aphididae; genus Aphis; species Aphis craccivora. Next base: position 42,775 of record VUJU01001462.1, on the reverse strand, counting down.
GGGTAACAACGTTTTATTAGTAGAATAGATTATAATATGATATTGAATAATAATATAATTCTGATAAGAATTAATAAAAACGCATTAATTAATTACTATGTAATATTGTGGATTATAAAGTAATAATAATTGATGATACGTGGAAATAAGGTCATGAATGCATACTGCAGCGTTATAGACTCTTTTTACTCAAAAATAAATAAAATTATACAATTAAAAATAACGATTATAAATAAATGCCTTCTGGCTCTATAATAATAAAAGTAATAAATTAATAATATATAATTGGCTATTAAATCTATAACACGATAATAGGTTTTGAATAATTAGATAGTTTATGTAAACTAATAATATAATCACAACTGCGACTATTATGATCGAGAAAAATTTGAGCATATGATAGTATATGGCCAGCTTAACATATAAATATATCACATAAAAAATAATTTTTTAAATATTATGAAGGTGAACTATAATTCTAAAAAAAATATATTTAACATAGCCCAGAGGAAATATTGTAAATACAAAAAATCATCATGAAAAAAAAATATTAACATTTAAATGTATAAAAATTATTCACAAAAAAAGCAGAACATGACTAGTATGTATTTTTGTGATGCCGATCGGTGCTAATCAGTTCTGTGTTTAACCGAACACAAATAGCAATACTCAAATGTGTCCATTATATAAAAAAATAATATTTTTATATGCTGGGATGAACAATCATATTATATTTACTTTTGATCTATGAAGATGCTTATTGATTTGGTATTAATTTAGATGGATAATACTGCTTTGACTATTTAATAAAATTTATTTTCTATATTTTTTATAGATATTAAAAAAAAAAAAAACACACATATATAATATAGGTATATTAATAATTGTACTAAAAGTTTCATAACATTTCATAGCTTTTTGATATATTTTGTTTGTACTTTTGATAAACGTACATGATAAATAACTATTTATAGTTATCACTTTTGATTTTATACATTTTAACGCATTATAGACTAGATATTCATCCAAAAATACAAAATAATAATAATAAAACGTCATAATAAACTACAAATTTTTAATTTATTATATAATGAAATGTAAATAACATTGCCGTCAATAGTGGTTTATATTATGTGTTATTTTTAATTTGTATTGCTTATATGCAAACAACGTGTTAAACGTCAATACAGTTACAAATTAAAATATACGTTGCTAAATAAAGCTGCGTTAAAACAACTTGTAATATTTGCGTTTAATTTTCACCAGTGATATTTGAATAAATTTTCTTTGCGAGAAATTCATATAATGAATTTGTATATATGTATATATAAAAAAATGTTTCACTTTAAAAATAATAATGGTTTTTGTATTATTAGCTTAAAAATACATTTAATATGTGTATTAATAGTATTGTTGTACATAATGGATAACTGTACTATTATTCCGATTCCAATAAGTTTAAGACCAAAATTCGCATGTTTCGTGATTACTCTGAAGATAATGTGTATCGAGTGAATCACTTGTTATTTGACGGGTAGCACGTTTTACATACTAGTTGTTTGGAGGACGATCGTCGTCTAGAATCTGAACGCGAAGGCTTACTGCATTTGACATGACGTACAGCAGCAGGTGGATTTGTACAACTCTATACTCATACACATAAAATAAAATAAAAAAATAAACCAATACAATATACTTTTTTGTCAGTTGAATAATGAAATCTGGACATTGCTATAATATTATAATAAAATGGAGGGCCATACATTTGAAAGTGGAATCTCATTCAACCATAGTTCATTGGCATTGTAGAAAATAAAGACGAGAACCGTTTTATAGTATTAGCTACAATGGTCCGGGACTGGGTTTTCTGAATCGTTTGAATAAAATGTTCAGCTGAATCCATTCAGTTTTAATAGAATCAGTTTTTTTCTCGTCTTCAGTAGAAATTTAAAATATAATCAATCAACTTTAATAGTAAAATGGTTAAAGTATTTATCCGATTTTGGTCAATTTTGTGAGTTAGGTTAGGTTAAGTGTGTTTATCATTGTCTAAGGTTTATGATAATTCTATATATTTTCAAAATGAAAACAAATTATATCACTGGATACTAATATTACACTATATTTTGTTTATATATAGCTAGCTGTAAAACTTGTCCACCTAAGAAAAATTAAAGAAGTAAAATATAGTAACAAATAGGTGTTTCTCAATGTTAGCGTACATCAGATCAGAGTCCAGTCAAATCGCCGTCATTGTATTTCGCTTAGTAAACTAATTTGATCGAGGTAAGAAATCGGTCATAGGAACAACTATATTTTAAAACATTTTTAAAACTAATTTCAAAACTTTTCTACTAATTCTAAAAACAATCTTTGAAATTTTCGTAAAACTTAGTACTAGACTTTTTTTTTTGTATACTCGTATTTGGTATAAAATACATTAACTTGTGTATAACAATATCATATAAATTATATAAAGTTTTTTTATTTCTGTAATCAATGGTAACTATTCCATAATAATTTTTTATAAACAAAACAATATTCAATGTCCATTAACCAGAATTAAATTTCTGTAGGAACTATCCTAATTAATTTATATATTTTAATGTCAAAGTTAAAAACACTCCCCGAGTCGCAAAGAATATGTGCATAAAGTTGTTTACGATCGGTTTAGTTGTTCAAGTTTTTAAGCACCGTCCAAATGTACGTTAATTAATTTATTAATCTAGATAGATTGACGAATGATTTATTTATGTTTAAATGTTTGTTATTTTTTATGTAAACCATAATAATATTATGACCTAGTTAGAAATTATATTATTCAATAAGTTTAAAATCTACTGTAATCAATTTTTTGAAATATCTTTACCCAATGTGAAACATGTATAGGTTGTCTACAGTGTTTTTTTTAAAGAATAAAATATTATCAATTATGAATTTTATTTATTTTTTAGTACCTAGCGCCATTTTGTAACTTTAATATTTTATTTATTTTTTAACGAGTGCATAGATCAAATTTTAATAATAAAACGTGAGCCATAGTTTTTAATAATATAAAAATATTATTATAAGACGAAGAAAATAAAGATACATTATATTAATATTATGAACAGTACCTACTAATAATATTATGTCATTGATGTAGTATTCTAATAATAATAATAATAATAATATTGTTCTCGTACACATAACTGCACCTATATTGCCTATACATAATGCCGTGTTAAAAATCGTTTAAAAATTTAATCAGAAATACAGACACAGTTACTAGGAATTGGGAATTCGTTTGATACCGGCATACATAGATATAGTGTTGTATTATTTTAAATCAATATTGAACATTTACAAACATATACATTGGATTAATATTATAATATAATAATATTGTGTAGGTTATTTGCTTGTAATAAAACAAATAAACAAAAAAAAAAAACAAAATAAAAATTAAATATACGTCTAAATGTGTGTTTCAATTTTGTATCCATATTATGTATGATATTTGAAAATAAAATAAAATACTACTGTTTATATCGTAAGTAGCAACGGCGAAATTAAGGCAATAGACACCGTTTTAAATATTAATGCTTGAACTTACACCCAACGTTCGTAGAATGGCGTTATACTCAGACTTGAATTGAATACATATTTTTTTACGTTCAATCTCTCCATCTTGCAACTATTCTTTTTGCAGTTTTTTTCAGTTTTACCCGACTACTATTCGATAAATGCATAAGAACGTGAATGTGAGTAGCACTTACGTTGATCAGCCTGAACCGTTTTGACTGCAACAATACGCTCAGGACGTCCGTCAGGTTTCGCGTGTTCCTCGGACTGTCCAAAAACGCTCTGGTCCCGTACCGGCGGGCGACTTTTCTGATCAACGTCGCTAAACGAGTCCGACCGTGGATGGTGGTCGGTAAGGCATTCAGTACGAAACATCTCAACTTCCAGTAGCTCAGTCTTGGTACGTGGTTGAACGATGAAGTCATCATCACTATTGCACGGCAATGGCATATTTACCTGTATAATATTATACGTTTTTTTTCGATTACACATAATATTAATAATAACATAAAAATATTACGAATGCCTGAACGAATTTACCGTTAGTTGTTTTTCTGCGAAACGTTTAAACATGTTTCGGGTCGTCATGGCGTGTTTTCCGCGTAACGCCGCGTCTGCCGTTGTTATTAAAATATATTCCAGTTAAATAATGTTTACTACATTCATTATTGTTATGTTATACGAGTGTATTGTATAATGTACTTCAATGCTGTGATTGCCGCAAAGGAATATGTAATAGGATCTTATAAAACAAATTAGGAAGTTATACAATTTTTTAGAATCGATTAAATAGGGTTGCTAACAATTATTTTGATGTACTGGTGTAGTCAATTAGAAAGATATGTTTTGTGCTGTAAATGTTAATAAAATCCAATTTTATGGAAATATTTTAATAACATTTTAAACATCGTTCACAAAACACATTGACAATATTATATTATAACACTATTAGGAATTACATATAATATAAAATGTTATTATAAACTGCATGAATTGTATTGATATACTATTGCTATCCAGATCTTTAAAGAATAATAGTTGCTTTACTAGTAATGCACAGCCAAAAATATGATTCACAGAGAAATTTGCATTGTAAGTGAAACTTTCTATGGTTGAGCTCTAATACTTATGTCTGTGTGTAGTGTTTGTATAGGAAAAAAAATTGACTGATATTTAAAATTAAACATTGTTTGCTGAAAATAATTATTTAAAAATATTTAATTAACCAATAAAAGGTTACATATTGTAACATAATATTTTTAAAATTATTTAAGCATATAATATGTCTAAAGTTATTAATTATGTATAAATTAAAGATTTAAAGTTTTAATATTAAAATATATATATAGTAATAGAACACAAGATTTGCACTTGATATATCCATCTTACTAACGTACAGCATATCGATTTTTTCATTCAAAATAATTCGTTTATATAATTTTGAATCTGTTTATAGATATTTTAATTACGAATCTAAGTATAAACACTTTAAAACTGTAATGTTTTTGTACATTTTAAAATGATCATGATTTGCTTAAAAATTAAAATATCAAAAAAATCTTCAAGATCTTCTTGAAATTATATAATATGACAATTTACTCTGTTTTAATGATTTCCGAGAAAATGTATTAATTTAACATAAAATATATTATACTGTACAATTGTAAGGTAGATTTAACACTTGCAGGTATGGCGTAATCTTAGAATAATTATTTATATTTCTATTTAATTAAACGTGCATCCATTTAAATAAATGTAATTATAAAATTCATTAACGACTTCCCACAACATTTAATAGATTTTTGAGTACAATCATATTTATTGCCTATTTTTTATTATATTATGTACTTTTCTAAGCATATTTGCACTTATTTATAATTACTTTAAATTTAATTATTTAATTAATCATAAAACATTTTAATTTAAATTAATAAGACTAAGAAAAAAAATTATATTGCTTTATTTATGAAAACATTATAAATTATGTATAATATTGTGTTTTTGGTTAAATTTAAGCTCCAAAGGATGAGGCCTAATATTAATTATAATTTCTCGTACCATGATAACTTTTTTGACCTTAAGATAGATTAATAAAGGACAGACAATTTTATGTTGGTGTATGATCGCATTATATTTTACAATGAATGATTAATATTGAAATAAAATGTTACTCTTAATTCTTAAGTAATTTATTGTCTTATAAAACTGATGATAAAATTGAGTATTTATTCAATTGAATGTCGTAGTTAAATTGATCAGTATTACAAGTTAAAACGTATACCCAATCAAATTAACATGACTATAAGTAGATCATTTAAAACTTATTATTTTAACGATACGTAAATTAAAAAATTATTATATTATATTATATATATTATAATTAACACCAAAAGTAAATATAAACATTTTTATTGACGAAACATTTGAATATATAATAACAAAAATGAAATTATATCAATTGATATACTATATTGATGCATTATAAGCCATAATTTATTAATTATTACACGGCTTATAATATTACAATTTCAAAGTCTACAATTAATATTGTTTATAAATTGATAATAAAGTACAATGGATTATTGATTATATTATAGAATTCATTGTTTTAGTTTAACTGTATAGTATATATGTTAATATAAATTTTAATTTTAAAAGTAATTGTTTCATGACGAATACTTACAAAAAATAACGATTTTTCGAGGCATAAGATTTTTTTTTTTTTTTATATAAACGCTAACCATTTATATTATAACAATTGATTTTTACTGAATGTCTATTATGTATATTTAATACTATACAATATATATTCAAAAAGTTAATTATTTAAATTCCTCCGTACTAACTCGTTTCCGGAAAGTTTTGAAAATCCCCCATATATTATAATGGTTAAATTTACATCATAATACGAGTATTGTTTATTTATTTTTAAAAAACATATTTTGACTATTTTACATTTATTCAGAATGTAATAATTATACTATAGATTTGAATTTTTAATCAATTGTTTATTAAAATATTATACTTATATAGACGCTGTATTTATTATATATAAGCCACTCAAAACCAATGGTGAAATTCGAGTTCGTATTACAGATAACCGTACCTTGAAGCTTTAGTAATTCAGACATTTACATTTTAGGTTAACGTAACCGTAACGTGAATGAGATTAAGGTATAATGCTTCTTGTGATTTTTTTACTAAGATAGCGTTTGAAAACGAATCGGTTTACCAGACGACGATAAACAAGATATCTCTTTATAAGCTAATAAAATTTAAACTGGAATGCGGTAACCCCTTATCACATTTAATGTCTAATGTCGGTAGTTCGTCCAGGAAACCGCAACTTTTAACCAACGATTTACGAATGGTATATCGGTATGTGTACGTACGTCATTGTAGTTATGACCTAAACTAAATGATGACGACATACGTATTATGTTTAAAAACGAAATAGAGTTAATAAACTCTAAATTAAATGTCCAGTGTTTTCATAAGTGGTAAATTCAACATTTTGTCGCTATTATTTATTTATTTTTTCATTATTTGGTGCGTTATTTGTATTGTATATTATTACACTTATATTTCTATTACGTCTGAGTTTTATTCTCGTTAAAATAATACGAAATTCTTATCCACATGATTTTTTTTTTGGTAAAACTATTGCTGATTTTATATACTGTTGAACAGTAGACATCATATTTCGCCATTGTTCTACCTCTACATTGCAGCCGTACAGCGTACATTTCTTTTATTCATTTTTCCATTCAATTGTATTCGCTTTATTTGTTTCTTTCTAATAGCCGTATAAGACACAGCTTGTACGAGTAGAAAATGATCGTATCCCTATTCAACCGTCGACATCGTAGACATTACAGTACGATTGTCTCAACCCAAGCGTTAACGCTACTTTTGTAGTTTCCGTTACACCTTATACACACGTAAACAACACATACGTACCCGAAACAATTGCACGCCAGATGATTAGCATTTATGTGTCCAATACGTGTTACGTTGTGTGAGTGTGTGTCATAATATCCTTTACGATACCACGAGACGATTTATGTGCATTACATCTTTGACAAAGTATCGCAGAAGAGGACACAAAATCGTAATAACGCACAACGATTTTTGTTCAACTATTATACTGCACGCGATATTGATGTATAGTACAGATTTCTCTATACTCTTCACAAAATCGTCGCTTAACATCGTGAATATAAATTATAATTATTATGTTTTTTAACGACGAAATTTATCGCCGCTTTTCAAATCTCGTTCATAAAGTACTACCCTGAAATACAAAAAAAAAAAAAAATAAAAAAACTTGAAAATTATTTGAAAATCACCCCAGTCGGACGATCGGAGAGCTTTCGCTTACGAGCTCAGAGTTTTTGTACATAACACTGCGGTGAAAAGTTCAATGATAACATTTTGAACGATAAGTTATCTACAGTTTTTATATGCCATCGTATATACAGAGTTCGCTCAGGGAATGTTTACCCAGGTTTGGTCGCCACTCGATTACGGCGAACTGCCGCGCCTCACAGCCGAATTGGCACAGTAAAAGTTTGAATCCACACAGTGCCGTTGATAGTCAATCATAAACTGACGCCAAAACTTTGTCATTTAAGCCGTTTCGTCGCCGCATGACGTTTGCAGATGGACCTTTTTAAACATTACATTATTACGAGTCAAAGCATATAATAATATTTATTATTATATAATATTAATTATATTTAGACATCCGTCTATACGCGTGTTTTATAATATAGTCACACCCCGATAGCCGTTCGATATTACGAGAAATTTTTTTTTTTTTTTTATATACATATATAATACAATAGGTATATAATATTATTATGTATACGACGGAAACCGCCACTGCAGCAGTAATCCCGCAGACATAATGATTGTGCTATAAACAAGACACCCTCGGTCGTATATACACATAATAAATAATATATATATATATATATATATATATATAGTGTGTGTGTATAATAATAATATATACAACCGTCATTTGGCGTGTAGGGGTGGTGGTGGTGGCGGTCACAAATATTGTCGTCGTCGTCGTCGTCGTCGTAATATTGGGCGTGGCCGTGTGCGCAATATAAAAGCCATCTATTCCGGTTTATTAACCGCCCGGCGAATCCAGCGATCCGGCACAACCGGAACACACAGATTCCCGCCGTTGGCAATTCGCCACCGTTGCCCGCACGCTATTATTATCGTCGTCGTCGTCGTCGTCGTCGCGCAGACATATCCTATGCTGTTGCCCCGTTTGCGCGCCCGCCGAGGCCGTGGCGGCTTTCTTACATAGTACGTATGATATTATCACTCACCCTACGATCGTAATATTTTTTTTTTTTAAAACGCCTACGACCCTTTGATGGCGGGTGCGGGAGCACTGTTTCTCGGCCAAAACCTTTCGGACCGCCGGACGTACCGGGAACGACGTTTGTCACGCCGCAACGACTGTGCAAGTCGTATAGTCGTAGGTGCGTAGTCATCGTATCGAGATACGATATCAGTCCTCTCGAACTCACCGTAACCAAAGTGATTTTGGTTAGCGTGGTTCGATGAAGAATACCTACCGTGTTTGGTGGACATTTTGTTATTTCTACTCGTTTCCCAACGATTTTTGGAACCGATAAGCATTTTCAACATGGCCAACCACGTTTTTGGGCGGCTGTAAGAGTCTTGTATTTCCTAATTAGATTCCATTCTGATTTAATCTATTCTGTGGTTGTAGAATGATAACGCAAGGGTTCAAGGCTGTCACTACTGACACGGCCATCAGGACGATACTGTTCTTCGTTTATCCCGATACGCCGCGTGTCCGAAATACGAAAAACAAAATAATAATAATCACCGTTAAGTATAATCACCAAACCGGAGTGAATTTATTACTGCATATTGCGTCGAAAATCACGTTGCCAAAGTATCGAATTTGCTCATCGAATTAATTAAGACGGTGTATCGTGTGTATACCTACATTGATTACAGGTGATATATTATGAAATTTCTACGAAATTATGAAATCACGAAAATCATATATACACACACTTGGTTGGAGTAATAATTATTAAACGTTCCCTCGAGTCAACACCGGGTTTATTCAATGTGTGCTCTTGAAACTTTTAAAGGCACAGTTTTTGCTGCGCTCTTGGTTTTATAAAACTGCACACACGCAAATCCTTTTGTTCTAATATTTGTTTTTTCCTCGTTTTTATACTCGCCACTTTTTTTTTTTTCATTTTGGAATTTAATTTCTCTTTTCTTTTGAAGATAGATCACCGACGTTAGAGACCAGTTTAGACAGACATATTTTACAGCTCATCGGTCAGCTTATTTTACTGTGCTGGTTTTTCTATATTAAATCATGTTTTGCTTTGAGAATTACTTTATGAACTATACGGTAAAAAAACATAGTTTATAAAACAACAAATATTTCAAAAATAATAAATTATTTATATGTAGCCACACAGGTGAATAAAAACAAAAGCAATTTGTGAATTAATTATTGTACATTAACATTTTTCACGAATGCACCATAAGATATTATGATAAACTATTTGAAAACAACCGAGGAGGTGACATCGATTTTTGTATCCAAGTCACATTATAACTTAGTCATATTATGTGAAGCGTGTACGTTCAATAAACGAAAACCCATCAGACTTTCAACAAAATAAACCTATTATTACATAATAAAATATTATTACAATCGAAACGGTGCAGTTCATCAAGTGCACAAATGTCATATAACAATTTATATTGAAAACGGCGCTATTTGTACAACAAAATACACATACCAACGGCGTCCAACACCATCCCGTTTGGTAAAGTGCTCAGCTGACAACGCAAACTTACCCTTGCGTGGAAATCGCCCATTTGGACGATAATGTACAGCGCATTTGTCGACCAAAATGGTCAGCGTTGCCGTTCGTTTTTGTCAGTTACTAAACGTTTGAACAAAATATAGCAAATTCGGACGGGTGCTAATTATAATAATATGTAACTGTTGTTCTGTGGAAATTTGTTGATTTTGAATCACAGAACCATTCAGCAAAGTGAATACAATAAAGTAAAAGGTTAAATTATGTGAAAAAATAACAAAATAAGTTTACTATAAATAAATATACAAAACATACTATTCCAAATACATTTATTGCTGTCAATTTCAATAGCAGCTGGTTGAATGTTTTTATAAGTTATATTTCTCTACAATTTGAATTTATTTTATATATTTTTATGCAATCATTTAATTTTTATCTCAATTAAAATTAATATGCAAAAATTTACTGATGGTTTCATTTTTTTTTCTAAATGGTGGTCATAATCGATTAACATATTCGACCTTCGGTCGTATAATTCAAATTTTATATTTGTAATATGGATAAATGCAATTTTTTATATTTTTATATTTGAAAAGCATTTACAATACAATCGTACAGGTAAATAAAACTACCCATGTGCAACAAAAGCGTTTCCTTGTATTCTGTAAAAATCAAAAAATTATACCTTACACATCGAAAGGGTCTTTCGATCGATTAAAATAATATTATGAACCCATATGTATGATACAACTTGGCAAAGACATGTTTACGTGGTTGATCAGGTATATACTATGACGATTGTGAACAATGTGAACCAGTATACTTGACGAGTTTGTCATTATTAAAATAGTGTATTTGTATTCTTTATATCCACGTACTGCTGGTCGGACACCAAGTCGAAAATCGGGTTAAGATTCTTCCATTTTTCTCCGCTCGATGTACCCGTTAGGTCGAGCGACCCAGTGGATAAATAACAGCTATAGTAGTGAACAATTTTGCGAGAGAAATGAGTTTAATTAATAATGCCCCTGTGTGTAATGATAAAAGAAATAATTTATGTCTCCGTTATAATAATATACGTGAGGTGGTGGGATTTGTATGGGCGTAAGGGGTCGACGTCATGATTACATCCTGTCAATGACGGGCGGCCGGCGGGGCAAATGCCCTCCCGAATGTGGAAGAGCGGTGTCGAGTCGCCGTTGGCGTAGCGCGTGGGTGAAAAAGCCTCTAGGCAGGGAAAGGTGATGATGAAAAAGAGCCCGGATTAATAAGCCTCGCCGAGGAGAAGTTTTGATTTATTATTATACTACCAGACGACCAGAAAACCCCGGGTGGGTACGCGACGGAGCAGGGGTCGGTTGGACACAAAGTTTGGCACGTTTTATTATTATTAATTTTTTTTTTCATATGTGTCTGTGTCATATGAGTTTGTTATCTCACATCTAACAGTATAATTATAAGTGTTTATGACGTGTGTATACGAGATACTGATATGAATTAGATAATTTTTTTCAAGATATTGCTTAACGTTCATATTGCTATAATTTGTTGTGTAATGTAGGTATGTTACTAAGGGCCGGTATTTCATATTCCACTTAAGCTATAACTTAACCATAAGCTAAGCTTAAATTAATATATTCGAATTTCATTATATAAGTGTAGGAAATACTGCAATTAATCGAATATTCGTTTAAAATAATATTTCTCAACAAAAATAGATATGAAAATTCTGGTTGTTTGTCGTTATGTAAATTGTATAATAAAGACAATCGAGCAATTTATTTTTATTTTTTACTTACGTTGATAAAAAGTGTTACGCTAATGCTTTTAAAGTAAAAGACGATTTGTAGAATACCCTTAAGAAAAACAATGCGTATCTGCGTTCCTTTTTCAATTGTATTTGTTTCGTACTTTAACACAATTTTTATGACTAAATTGTTCAGTGAACTATAATTCAATTTATTTATATTGATAATTAAATTGCAACAATAATAAGCTTAAAAATAATTGTGAATTAAATATTTTGTTTTTATTGATATTGAAGGTTTATTTATTAAGTACCAACAAGAAAAGAAAATTATTTTAAATCGCTGTGTCATTTAAATGGTTTTACAGCGTTTTATAAAATTAAAATATAAACAATTGTCATGTATTATGTGTTTATGTCGTACAAAAAATTGAATTAAAATATTTTATCGTTGAATAAATGTTGTGAATACTATCATATGATTTGTATGATTTAAGTGTCAACAAATAAGTTTTTAGTTTAATAATAAAAAGTAAAGTAATATAATTTAATTGCAGATATATTAATAATATACTAACAATTATTGTATTATTGTTTAAAGATAATTTTTCAAAGTTTGTCTGCTTATTATAAAGTCGTTAAACATAACGATAACGGAACATAAACGTTTTTCTTTGTAGATAGTTTTTCCCGTTTACTACGTATTATACGATGATTATATAGATTTTTAGAAGTCATGAAATATTGCGTTAGGAATGATTTGAACGCGGATTAGGTCCCATTCGAGGTAGAATGTCGTAGTGCCGTACAAGATAAATATTTGACATTTTTGATTTTACAAGTCGCAATTCCAGTTCGTACAGAAGATTAATAAATCGAAATCCAAGTTTCGGAAAACTAACTTTTTTTGACATATAACTATCATGGTCAGCGACGCTCGTGTTCATGCGACTGCCAATGTCGGAGAACTGAGATATTCCGAGATTACATCGCAAATCGGTTAAATTCGAGGCTTATCCTTGGAAACAAATGTACGGAATATACATGGAATACGTACAGTACAAATACAGTAAACGCAGATATATCAATATTACAAGAATTTAGACTTTCTGATAGAGAAAACCGTTGCCCCGTCATATGGTCGAGTTGATTTTTTGGGTGGTTTTAATATCAAATTCTTTAGAAATGTATAGTGAAAACGAGAGAAACATTGGTGGACGAATAAAGCCGCAAGGGTTAGTGCTCGCAGTAGATATATATATATTTTTTACAGTCGATTGGGTTTTACAGCTAATCCTCATAATGCCGGTCGAACGAGCTCGAATACTAGCCAGGTTTTTTTTTCATTCCTCTCTTTCGGTCTCTCCTATTTTTTTCCTGGAAAGAAGCCCACACGTGCATTTTTACACGGGATCGGTTGATCAAGATTTTATGGCGTACGGGTTTTTCGGTTGCGTCTGATTTGCGTATGCAAAACGGTTCTAGGGAATTTAAATACGCCAGCGAAAGCTGTTAAATTGGATATATACACACACACACACACACACACACACACACATATATATATATTACATATACAGTACCTACGTACGGATATGACACGGATGCAGGGATTACATTTCGATTTTGAATTTAAAATTCAACCCAAATATGCAGGTCCTAATAGTGTAATTAAATTTGTTATCGGAAGTCGTTACATTATTATTGAGTTTTATTGCCAAATAAATATATGCAAAACTCTTTTATGATGCAGATTTTTTGTAACAGAGCTTTTATTGTGGAGTTCTTTGAGTTTTTTTTTTTTTAAACATGAAACTTATCATTAAAAGTATTTTTACACAATACAATAGTAGGTATTTAAATAACATTCCACGGATTCTAAATATAAGTATACGAGTATGTATTTATAACGGAAACCACAAAATCTTTTCGTAATTATTGCAAAACAGCTTTTATAATACGTATTATAGTAATAAGAATGTAGTTTGATGTTTTTATTCGTGTGATTCATATTACACAGGATGAAACATTTATGAAATGATATCTAGTATGGAAATGTATGGAAATATAATTGTATATAGTTGATAATAATATAATTATTAGGTATAATAAATTATTAACATATATGTAGATATTTATTTTGTAAACTATATATTTTGATTCTAAAAACAGTTAGTTAGTATTTAATTTAATGAAAAAATAACTACAGACGTTTAAAGAAATAACATATATATTAAAATTATTGGTAATTATCAAATAGTATTGAAGTATTAAGTATAGTATTATTTATAACACAACATATTAATTATATGTTTGTATAATATTATCTATTTTAATAATCAGTAAATTTATTTAATTTAAACGTTTTCTTAAGTAAATTGCATATAAACATCAGATGATATAAAAATAAATGTATCTCTTTTTTTAAAAAAAATTAGAAAAAAACATTATTTTCATCTATACGACCCTTACCCTAAAATACTATTGTGACCTTACAATAAGTTCAATCCACGACATATAGTGTTGGTTACGTATTGTGCGGTAAAAAATGAAAAGACAGTAAAATTTAACGAGACCATAAATATAACAGAATAAAATTACCGATTCCTTCGATTACCCTGCGGCCTGCACCTTTTCAACGATATTATTAGCAGTTGACAAAAATAAAAGTATATTTGAATTTCTTTTTGAACAATATTACATTTAAAATAATTTGATGCTATACGAATAACTATTATTTTAATTATAACTTATAATTATATCATTATAAATTAAATTATTCAATAAAATCAGACACATTAGTCAAGTCGATATAATTTACATAGATTTTAGAGAAGTCTCTGGTATAGTTGACTACGGCCTTATTTTAAGCGAACTATAGGTACTTATGGTATCGGTAATCTGCTACTTTCTTGGCTTTAGTTGTACCTAATATATTATCTAGGAAGCGATTTGTCAAGCTTATCGACTCAATATCAATATTATCCAGTGTGCCTTCTGGTGTCCATCAAAGGAGCCACTTAAGCCCACCCTTCTTCATACTTTTCATAAATTCAATTTTGTTTATGCTAAATCCATTATATTCGCCAATAAAATTAATTTCTACAACCTCTATCGTAAGATATGTTTATTGGGGAGAAGTCAATTTGTTAATATTGTGTTGGTTAACTGCGTTTTGTATTGTTTTTTTATTTTTATTATTGACAAATAAATAAATAATTAAAAGTTCTACTTAAAAATTTATAATCGCTATAATTCTTTTGTTCT
This sequence comes from Aphis craccivora, assembly GCA_009835225.1. Taxonomy (NCBI): domain Eukaryota; kingdom Metazoa; phylum Arthropoda; class Insecta; order Hemiptera; family Aphididae; genus Aphis; species Aphis craccivora. Next base: position 27,352 of record VUJU01001462.1, on the reverse strand, counting down.
CGAATACATATGAATTAAATATCTTTTATGAATGCATTATTTGTCTTATTCGTGTTATAATTTCTTTTTTTTGTACCTATATTTTATCATTAATTATTGTTGAATCTCTGTAACGTCAATATGTGTATCATCATTAATATAGGTATAAATTAATATAATATAAATTAATTTAATTTAATTTAATTAATTGTCGCTTATTAAGTTTAACCTAATAAATAAAAACATTTTAACTTTATAAAATAAATTTAATTTAAAACTTTTTTTTTTTAAAAAAAAAAAGTATTTAATAAGTCTTCAACGTCAATGAATTATTAACCAACAAAATTATTATATTTTAGTATAAAACATTAATTCTTCATCCTATAAAATAAAAAATAATTTTTTTAATTTAAATCATATCACATAATTCATTAATTGAAGACTGTTATCGTATTTACACTAAATGATCAAAAAAAATATTCTAAAAAAAAGAAAAATTTAACTTAGAAAACCATGTACTTGATTATAATATTTATTATAGTGATATAATTTTATAAATAATATTTATGTAATTTATGGAAATATAAGAAATTATCAACGATATGAGTTTTAATGTTATGATTAAAAATAGCGAACTATCACACTGTTAACAGTTGTAATGTCTGTATTGTCTGAAAAAATAATCCTATTGACTCTTATTCAAAAATCTATAAATGAAACTCAATATAAAACAAATAAAAACTATTTGATTATATTTTTAATTTTGCAAAGAAATTAAACGAAAACCTTTTTTTGTATAACCCCTTTTATTATTTATTTTTATTTCTTGTGTGAAAATCAGAATTATAATTACAAAGTAAGGACTATCACTCACAGTAGTTTAAAATAATAACACACTTCATATTTTATTTTTTCTTAGTATTTTTAAAGTATAGTGGGAATATTATTAAAATTGTATCAATACAATATGGAATATCTGTACTAGATAGTATTTTATTTCTATAAATATCATTAAACAATATTATATTTATTTGTTTTTCAATTATATGTAAGTACACTAAAAATTTAATTTTCTCCGAATAAATATATTATTTTGCAAAGTTTATAATACTTATTCAAATCGTCAACCACCAAAATAACCTTCAAAGTTACAACATGAATGAATAACGTTATAGCATATTATAATAACTAAGATTTTCAAACTTTATAACATGATCAGAGAATTATAAGCACAATAGTTGGTACATACCTACTATATATTGCATATTTTACTAGGTAATTTTTTTAACTACAGATCATGAAAATGTTTTCATGTATAAAGTATATGTGTAGATCTAAAATTTCCACGTATTTAATAAAATTGTACGTATACAACAATAATACTCAAGTTTTCCAATAACTAAAAACTCTAATCTAATATAAATGATATATTATATACTTTAATGTTTATTTGTGTTTTACTTCTATTTATTAATGATAAGTTTTAAGTTTTGTGTTTTGCCGGGTAAAAAAATTCAATGTTAACTGTAGACTCTAGTGTATTTAACCAAAAATATAACATAAGAATGTTATTTTAATGTATCTAATTATAATTATTTAAATTGTAGATTGACCAATGAGGGGGTATTGTTTATAGTACAGTAAAATGCTCTTATTTTATATTTAATGGGGATTTTTGGTTAAAAATTGTGTTTAATTATTATAAAACAAAGGAAAAACGAGACTATATTACTATAAATGCAATTCAAGTTTTTAAAATCAATTTTAAAGTTAAAATATTTTATTATCATATAATTTTTGAATAATTCGTTTATGTAATATTATAAAAATATAAAAACAAACATATCAAGTATAATATTATTTAAATATTTATTATATAATGAAAGTTTAAAAGTCTTAAGTCTAATTTAAGACCATTATAAAATAAACCTATTATTAGACAAAATTAGTTAACTATATCATATTACAATTGTAAAACTATAAATGGTAATTTATAAAATATTTGATATCTTGGTCCTTGAAATCGTTTTTGTGTGCAATATTTTTTAATTTAATTAAAATTTAAAATTTAACAAATAATCCATTAAAGTTACCTACTTAATGATGAGTTACATTTGAAATTGATAATACCAATTTGTCCAGGTTTTTTAAAAATTAAGTTTAATACATTTTTACTCTTATTATATTATAATATGACCATAGTTGATTGCGTCATGTGCACAAAACTTCAATGTATAGTTTTTGACTAATTGGCTGAATAAAACCATTCCAAAACGGTGTAGTATAATAATATTGTTTTAAAAGTCAAACAATTTTTTATAATACTCACCTTACTGTTGTATATTATCTGCATAAATCTTACAACCGTATAATATATAATACATTTATTTTCAGAATAACCTATTTTGTGTCTTAAAGTTTAAGATATAACTAATTTAACCTTTTATAAAATTTAAAAACAAGAATATTGTCTGATCCATCTCTTAAGTTTTTGTTTATTTTGAAAAGAGTTATGAGAATTTTAAAATAGCAGTGTCTTATTTAGATATAATTTTAAAATTAAAATATTAATATAAATGTACGAGTAGCACTTAATAATAATGAATATTTTTACCTTTGAATTTGGGTAACTTTCAATACCCATTTCATTATTCTATATTATATTTTAATAGGTAAATTTTTGTCTTTATGTTATATTTTGTACTATTTAGACGTGCGAGGCAGTAGCGTACTACTGAGTATAAATGTATAATATTATATTGTATAATAATACTATGAATTACCTAACCATTTATGTTAGTGTTAGTCTGTGGGCCCAGGGGGACTAAGACTTCCTTTAATAATTAATTATGGTGAATTTTTTTTTTCATTTTCATTTCAAAAAAAAAAAAAAAAAAAAAATAGGCACCCGACTTCCATATATTTATATTACACAGATGAGCGGGGCATAGGTGAAACGTAGTGATAAATAGTTGTATATTATAAAAGCACGATGGAACTTGACGTATCGAGCATCTCGAACCCCGCACTGTCACTGAAAGCGTTGGAGACGGTAGGTTGATATTTGATTTTTCGCTACGGTATCGACATCTGCATGAAAATAAATATTATGTCCAGATCGCGGATCACGGAGATGTAATAGTTATGGCGATATCTAGCACACTGGTCGTAGTATATACACTCGACACTTCTACTCTACAGCCGTGAAAACCTGCAATCGTGAGCCCGTCTCCTCCTCGTGCTCCATACGTGTTATTATTGTCGCCCAGGGACATTTCGAGTGGACGGACGCGTATATCGCAGCCGAGAACGAGTAAAGGTGGAGGACGTTTTCGCGGGAGAGTCGATGGAAACGTCAAAACAGTGAATTATTTGCAGAAGAGGGTCCGCGCACGGGCGCGCGCGAGCAGGCACAAAAGAGGGTTCCATTTATCAAGACATTTTCATCACACGGCGGACCCTATTCGCGAATATACCCGAGAAGAACGAGTCACGCGTGAGTAGGTGGCGGGGATGGTGGGGCGGTGAAGGCGAGTTTCGGTTTAAATAGAGCACTAGATCATATCCGAGAACGAGTCTTGAACATTATACACGGTAACCGCGGTAAGAAAGAGAGGAATTGAAGAAAATACAGAGATAGATAGAGATAGAGAGAGAAAAAGATACACGTCCATTACTCGCTGTCAACTCCGCCAGACTGGAATTGCTTTGCACACACGACCCATGTGCGTTTCCGCCGCCGTGGTGCACAGACATAATAATATAATATACAAGTGTGTGCGTGCCAATGTGTGTATTATTGTATCCGTACGGTGCACAGCGTACGAAAAAAAAAATGGATGGAGTAAAAAAGGAAATATGTATACGCGAAGAAGTCGTTGTATACACACGCGGCCTATCAAACAGTCTTGCTTTTGATTGGCTTTAGAGACGGAAAACCGAGTTTATCTCGAAATTTCCATTGTCAAAATATATTGTTAGGCGTATACATAGTAATAATACTGATGTAGCGCACCACTCATATTTTATCGTTATTACAATTATTAATATTTTAACCATAGGAGGTCAGTCTGTCACATCATAAATTCCTTGAGTATATAAATAAACTGACGAGGACAGTATAATATTATAATTGTTTTTACGAGATAAAATACCTGTAAAACTAAAATTCTAATTCTAATTCTAATTAAAGGAGAAAAAATGATAAGTTGTTTTGAAATTTTCATTGTGCTATTTTGGTCAGTCGCTATCGACTGAAAAATTAATAATAACAGTATATATTTTACTACCTGTCACCCACGTTATCCGCCCCCGTGGATAGTTGTTTGCAAATTGTGGGTCTGTTTATTTGTCTTATTATTATTTCGATAATAAAATTCTATTAAGTGTATATACTTACAAAATAATAATAACTTAAGGTGTTTATAAATTCTCATAAATATACTTAATGATAATAAAAACAATTTTTTTCTCACATTATTATCATTATTCTTACACCCGGGAAATATATTATATAAATATAATAATATTATAACTTCATTAAATGAATAACAATAATAATGATTATTAAATAATAACATTGGGCATGGCATTCGGTAGGGTTTTGCGTCATATAGCCAATCAGTGCGCTACTGACTTACTGTAATACTACTCTTCTATTGATTATTATTATTATTGGACCTATCTTAACTATTCGAGTTTCAATATTAAGTATGTCAGTCGTAGTTAGGACGCAGTGATCTATACTTCAAATCTCTCAAGTCCGTTCAAAACATTGAGCCTTTGTCACATCTCATATACGTCGGCAATAATAATAATGGATTCATCATCGATTCTATATACAGTATATACATTCTGAGGTGGGTCGTGCGCGATTGCTTAACTATACGCATTAAAAAATTATTTTAATGTATTATAATATATAATACATACCTACACGTTGAAATTCAAATTTTCCAGGAGAGAAATAAAACGTATTATATTATGTAACTTATTATATACCCTTTTCGAAATAAATGAAATAAAGTTACACATACTATTACTCTAAGAACATGTAGATATATGTTTTGTTTTCACACTAAATAGTATAGGTTAGGTGTGTTGGATACAAATAACACATTTTTGTAAAAATATGAAAATTTCAAAATATTGAACATAAAGGGATCATGTTAAAAATGATCTAAGTATAATCAATATTATATATTACATCTATTTTATATTTTCGTAAAACGATTTTTAAGGATTATTATTGTTAATATAATGTTTTAATAACGAAAAACTATTTGTCTGAATTTCGAGTTAAGTATTTCGATATTTTAAAAATAAACGATCCACTAAATAATTTATAGTAAAAAAGAGTTGGCAATACTTATTTAAAAAAGAAGAAGATTGTATCTCCACGGCACTATCTTTAAATAGTAAAAAAAAACTTTATGTATTTGAAAATATGGTCTTTCAGTATATTATCTAAACATTAAAATTTCAAAATTTTAATGGATTCATTATTCAAGGATAAAAAAAAAGAATGAACTAGCTTGGTTACTACGTATTTATGCGATGAAAAGTTTTATACATTTTCGGACAATTTTTTTTTCCAAATACAAACTAATTTAGTATGTATCTTCTATAAATTGTTATTGCAAGATTCCTAACTTCGAAACACAATATTATTTCGCGCGTGATGTTCTGTACAATATCACGAGTATAAACGGTAATCTACCGATAGTGTGAAGTAAAGTCAAATTCAAGGTTTTGTCATTGAATCAAAAATCGTCCTGGAAAATAAATATTGTTGAAAAACGTCAAGAAACAATACAAAAGGGAATTAAATCTGACTAGTCACTTATTATTTTAAAATAATATAATGCCATTTTTTGCAATAAAACTTGTAATATATTATGATTTTGCAGAAAATTCCCTAAAAGACATTTTGAAAATATTTTATACATTTTTCTAAAATATCTAAATACATTTTCATTATACACAGGGACTCATACCAAAAAATACGATCTAAACGATGTGTGTCATTTTATTATATCATGTAATATATTTTAAATTACGTGAAACTTTTATACGTTGTGTATCAAAAATGAACATATTCTGATTTCATTATTAATTTGTTAAGCATTTTGAAATTATTAAATTTCTAGAATATTAAACATCACCATTCATTACACATGCATAATCAACACTGCTTGCAGTATATCCACTATGATTATCGTCAATGTCGTAACCGTCATTATTATTAATATTGTATTATGTTTAAATACTGTTATTGTCGTAATGACGTCGGCCGTTACGGGTACGGTTCATTGCACGTACGAAGGGCTGGTTAGACTACACTAAATGATAGTACAAGACTTAGCTTCGGTGCAGGAAACTGTCTGATGTAAGTCTCTGACAATTCACGAACAATGACCCAAATCGACGAAATTGAAGCGCGCAACCAATTGACGGATGCAAAGGTGGGTTGTATAATCAATAATCAAAAAAGGCAATTTATCGTTTCGATTACAATGTAGTTATGATCAAGTGTGGATCTAAAGTAGAGTGATGGATTTTCGATAAATCCATCGTACCTACGTTTTTTTGTTGATATTTTGCACTACGCGAATATATAAACTGCCACTATACTGTCGCGTACTTTGTTGTCCTTGTTTATTTTGTGACATGAAAACTTGATACGTTAAATAAATAATTTAATATTAAATTAAAGAAATGATTTAAAGACTATAGTATAGTCACTATATAGTTAAACAAATATATTTGTATAATGTGAAAATTGAGTTTAAAAATAGAATAATTTTGACATTCTTAAAATGTTTGTCAGATATTTAATTAATTTCTTCGTACGATTAAATTAACTATAGAAAGTTATATTATAATAATATTATACTTCTAAGTACTACATATGTCAGTTCTCTAGATGTTTGTATTATTTTTATAATATTAAAATTTAAAAATTGTTTCAGAATTTAAGAATGATAGAAAATAAATAATATTTTAATCTGTACTTTAAAGTTTAAACTACTTTATGTATTATTATGTATAATGTCAGAACTTAAATATAATATATCATATGTATAAACCTCACAATAAAATACAAACAAATATATTTGTAAATTTTAAATTGTAAAAATGATAATCAAATTTGATTTTAACACATATTCTAGACAAGTTTTTATTCTTTTATAATTTAATTATTTGTCAAATATAATTTTTAATTATAATATATTATATTACTATATTACATAAAATATGTGAGTTTTCAATTATATACATAGTTTATAAGTTAAAAGTACTCTCCACAGTGGCTCACAATGTATTCAATTATATGTATTTATACATGAATTTTATTATTTTATTGTTACGTTTTCTTTGTATTATTTTAAGTTTTTACATCAGAAATTTTATTAAATATAAATTCATTAGTTTAAACTTTGAAATACAGAGTAAAATATTATTTATCTTTGATATTTTATATATTTTTAGCTTTAATCTTTTCTATAAACTACCCTGAAATGATTTTCAATATTATGGAAATAACATGAAAATCTAAATAAATATATAACTTTTTTATAAATGTACTTTTACTTTTATAACTTATACATTTAATAATTATTTTTCTATAGTTATTTTAATTTTATCTAAAATACTTAGTGTGTATTTTATAAATGACTTTTTCAGATGGTTCGATTTTATGACATCACTAGGAAAACGCGACTTATATTTAAACGCGGAAGTAATATTCCAAAAACAATTTTTATATCAATAAAAATTTTCCTTTTAAAAGTTCAATATTTTTACGTAATAGAAAAAAATCAATTTTTTTAGTTGTAAAGTTCTTTAATGAACGTTGAATACCATACGGCGTTATGCGTATAATATTATATAACGCAACTTTAATACTGCGTAGATTTTTTTAGACATAATCGTTACAACGAAAATGTATGGTTTGAAAAGACGTAGAATAAACTATTTTAATAATTTCGGCATGTATAAATTGATAGAAATATTTAAAGATAAAAACGATTAGATTTGTCGACAGTTCAATATTTTTTTTTTTTTTTTTATGTGATGTGGAATCTGCTAGAGATTGACGAAATAGGAATTTTCAATTCATATGACGTACGTAAACTATTTATTTTATTATTGTGAACATAACAATATGATTGTGTTCGTCAGTAATACATTAATTTAATAATATTATTCATACACAATGTTATTATGTTTTAATTACTTAAAGTTTTAAATAGTAATTATGTTATTTTATTTTTCAATATATTGTAACAATTTTCAAGTACATCGTATCCAGCATATTTAAATTTAATGAATATCGATTTATGAAAATTTTCGAAATATAAAATTACTGCTATGTCTAATAGACATTATTTTACTGCATCATTTTTAATAAAAATACGGTTTCATTTTCTTTACTGAATAGTTTCCAACTCACTGTTTGTATTATATTAAATTAAAATATTATTTCAACAATAATGTGCATGAGTTTTTTGAACTCACATCGTCAATTTTTTTTTCATAATCATAATAAAGTACATTTTTTGTACAGTACTATTAAGCAAATATTATAATATTAAATTTAATTATGCGCATTATCCATTAAACGCATTTTACTTAGCCTTAAGTTATTAATACGCAAATGTACGAAATATTTTTTTAGCAAACTTTATTCTTTTAAAATTGATTAGACTATAATATTATTATAATGTAGATTACATGAAATCTTTGAAAATATTTAATATACTTCTTACATTCGGTTAATATTTGAATATATTTTGTATTTTGTATATTTAATATTTATCAATACTTAACTTATTAAATTTTATCATTTTGATATTTTTCTAAAATAATAATTTGATTACATAGTTACATTTTATAATAAAGTTTCTGAATGTTACACACAGTACTATGTATTAAATATTATATATTATTAAAACAGTTTTTGTAATAATGAATAAATGGGGATTGGTATGTGCAGTGTAGAAAAATTGATATTATGTCAGAAACAGCCTTCTCTCTGAATGTACAGTTGACTCTTACACTTGTTTGGTTTTGGGTTCTCTGAAGTCTGAGTGGATTATTTGATAGTATACTATTTGAAGTATTTGTTTGAATTATTTTTATAAATTTATACAACATATGCGTATACAATATATATATGTATTACAAAATGACAAATAATTACTTAGAATAGATTTTGTTTATGTTAACGGTTAACGAGGTACGTGTAATAAAATAGCAAAAAATATATAATTATGAGTATACCTGGATACCGGTCATTTTTTTTATTGTGCATCAGTGTTTCCCAAATTTTTTCTTTTATAATAAAGTATTTTATTATACTTTAGTACATTTACAATTCGTATCATATTATGCGTTTAAGTATAATTTACTGTAATAAAAAATATACGTTTAATAAACATGTTTTTGAGAAAGTTTTACAGTGGCCAAAAACCTACATTTTACGGACTTGATTATTGCATGTCACAAAAGTAAAACAGTTATATATTTTATTCTGATGGAATTATTACATTGTTATTCATAATCAACAGTTGAATATAATAATACAATATACAACAAACGCAGTTACAGAAAATTTTATTTTAGGTACTAAACAAAAAATCAAAACTCATCTCAATTTGTCATCGTTGCGTTTTTAGGGCCACTCCTTTTTACTGTTATTTTTTATAGCAACCGGAGCAAGTCGTGTAATCATAATGTCTCTACGGGCGTCCCTACTACATTCGTTTTAATTAAGATTACCATCTGAAGAGCACAGCTGCAACTATGGTGCTAAGCAGGCAAAATAGTGTACCCAGTCATTGTAATTAAGAACTATGGAAATTGTGTGTCTCCAACAGCTATTACTTTGAATGTAATTAGTGCGAAAGGACCAAGAGGAAATTCAACCACATGATTTATTTTGGGTAGTTTTTCGGAGTTTTCTGTGTTTTGTCATGCACCCAAACCATTATTTGGACAAAAAGTTTAGTTCAAATTTAATATGAACGTTGACTGTGAAATATTCACCAAAACTCTAAGGTGCATTTTATATTCATATAAAGTGTGGGCAATTAGGATTTGACCTATCCCGGTAAAAATTAAACATACAAAAGTAATAATAATAATAAAAAAATGTTTACACTTAGAAATAATATTTTTTGACAATGTTAGTTTAGCTATTTAAGCATTTAATATCTAACCAAGGTTTTAGTAAAGAGTTAAGTTAAATGTGACCTGAAATCCACTGAGATAATATTTTATGATTTGATAGTTGTGTTGATAGAAAATATATTTATTGAGTTTCCATAATAGGCTTAAAAAATTAAAATAATATATTAATAAAGAGCTATTAAATCCGCAAACTTAACACTATAATTTATTTTAGACTCTAAGTAGAGCAATATTTAAATTAAATTAACAATTGATGCTAAATTTAAACATACACAATTTATTTTAATAATATTATATTCAATTGACGTTTCTATCAGACAATTTTAAAATTTACTTAAAACAGCGGTGTTGTAATCATGATTATCCATTACTATTGTGAACAAACGAGTAAATATTATACCACATTGCCACACAAAATATTATGTTACGTAGTAAAATTTATTTCATGATTTAATTAGGTATTTAAATGTAGTAAATTAATTTTTTAAGTGTACACTGTATTATTTAAATGTTGCTTTGATTTAATGATTTAACGAAGACTAAACGATGTACGATTTACATTGTTAGTTTACTGCACAGTCAAGTCATTGTGTGTAAGATTACATTTTCGTAGTAAAATGGAGTGATTAATTTTGTGGTTGGTTTATTTCGTATACCAGATGGCATATATACCACAATCTGTCTTATTTGAACTGCGCAATGCAAATTATTCGTTCTATTTTCAATAAAATACATTTATGCGAATTTCTATGCATTTAAAACATTATTGTACAGTTTTCTATAAGTGTACAAAAATGTGTCTAATAGAAGGTATTAAAAAATAATAAATAACTATAAATAAATACAGATATTACATTTATATGTGTACCTAAATTAGTATACATTATATAATACTAGGTAAGTAGTAATGGTTGCAATGATTATATTCAAATTCAAACTGATTAAAATAAAAGTAATATTTCATATTTATAACATTAACATAGAATATTCTTTGAAAATATTAGGAATAAATAAAAATTTAAATAATTAAAAAATTATGTGTTGGGTCAACATTTTTAAAACGTAATACAAAATTCTAAAAACCTGTTTTTATATCCGTATAAAAATATTATATGGGCAATATTATTTCAATGTGAACTTGAAGTAAGAATTTTGATGAAATTTGTTAAAATTGCAAAAGTGTTGTAGTTAGAAATCATAAAAACTTTTAATTTTTATATTCAAGTTTGAAAAATATTATACAAGATTCATCATAATTAGTTCATAAATAAACCATAAAATCAAATATATATATATATATATATATATATACAAAGTTAATTATTTTTTATAGACGTTTTAAATTAAAATTTAAAAAAAATTACTTATTTAAATTATAAATAACGGTGTTAATTATTTTATTATGATTAAAAACATTATTTGTGAAATTGTTTACATATATTACATTATTATTTGAATTATACTGTATCTACTCAATGTTATCTTTGATTTATTTTAAGATATAATATGTTTATATTATGAACCTGTCCTTACTGTTTTGCGGTATTTACAGAAACATGTTTAAATTTTGAGTTATATAAGTTGATATATTATGTAATATAAAACAAATATAATGTAAATTTATTTTTTAAATTATAATTGTATAATAATTGCAATATTTATTTGGAAACAATTATATCAACTTATTGCAATACTTTAGTATAATAAATTAATCTAATATAATTTATCAAAACAACATATCTTAAAATATACTTCGTGATATAAAATAGCATGTCTTAGCTCACAACCAATACAATAACATGTCATCAAATTACAATTTAACACACCCGCAATAATAACTCACTCACCACTTTATGTACAACAGAGTGGTACTCATTTGCCTACCTTTTTAAAAATGTTTACAAAGAAAAGTTATAAGTGAAAGTTATTAATATTTTGAATAATCATATTGATAATCTGAATTAACATAAATGTTTGAATTTTGTGATTAATTTTACTTTAATATGTGTATTGGGGTGTTGCTGATTTTTTTACAATGACAACCAAAGATCTATTTTTTTTTAAATATTATAAATTAAAATATATGTATATGTACTAAATATTAATTATTTAATGTAAAACTTGTGCAGATTGTGTCTATAAAATACTTGAATACATTTGCCAATGATAAAATATTAGAAAGTTGGTTTCTAAGTGTGGATAAGTTTGTCATCTTATTAATTACAACATGCGAACGGTGTGTCGTGTCAATGTGAGACTTTCATTTAAAATATGTGCTTATTTGGATTATCTAAAAGTTATTTCTATCACATTGAGTTCAAGAACATCAAAACTACTCGGAGACTTAAAAGACTTTAACTTTGTATTTATTAGAGATTTACAAGCAATAATGCATTTGCCTATAGGATGTGAATGTTAGGAATTCCTTGTGATGAAAAATTTCTTATGCGGATTTTGAGAGGATTAACGCCTGTTTTATCTGTAATGGTATTTGAATTATTGACAGAAAAGTCTCATCTTATGATTATGTTATATTTTATCACTCACTATTAATACCAAAATATAGGAATAGAGCAATTTGATTAATAATTTTTATTATTTAGATAATAATAATAAACTAATAATATTATATAATATACCTACATGAAACAAAAAAAGAATAAATAAAATGTATTCATATTTATAAAAGTACGTAAATAACTCTCATTATTTGTCAGTTTTAATCGTTATTGTGATCTGTACAAATGTTTAACTGTTTACGGATCCCTAATCTTAACAATGAGTGCTTACATTGAATATCGAATACTTACTTTACTTGCGTCTTAAACACTTAAACACTATGCAATGAATTCAGTCATTGTATTTAGACATTTTTGTTGAAAAACTGCTCTTTCAAACGATGATTCAAGTTAATATTATAATCTAAAAATTCACAAGATTAATATCAAGATTAATTATTTTCCTTTCGATTTAAACATAATATTTGTATAGCTCATATTAATTTGGTTAAATTATTTTTACTATGAAAGTGAAAATATAATAAGCTTTTATATTTTAATACACATTTAGGGTGTATTAACTTATGTATCGTCTGTTATTCTTTTGTTATGTTTGACTGTTTTTTTTTTTTTTTAAATCTCTGTAGTTAAATCGAAATTATACTATAAATAATGTTGTGTTAAACAGAAATAATAATAAAAATAATAATCATTATTTAATTATGTACTTGTTATCTTGATAATTATTCTTCAATGCTGATATTACATTTTAAGACAATGATAAATTATCACATTTAATTACTGCTTCAAAGTTATTATGAATGTCAGTAATTTTGTCTTAACCTTGTGAAACTAATGATACAACTGAAACATTACTCGTTCGTTGTATTTGCTATACCTACCAGATTTTTGATCTAAAAACGCCCAACATGCAACTTTTAAACCTCCTTTTCACCTAAAAAAGTATTCACAGAAAAAACATAAAAAACTCATTGTAAAACCAATGCGTTTATTCTTTTGCTCAACATTTTAATGTAATATTACAAAAAGTTTTCTTTTGAAACGTTGACAAAATAAAATATATTACATAATATAATATAATATAATTTTATGTTAAAATAAATATTATCATAGTTTTACAAAAAAAAAAATAAAAATATTATTTTGTATTCATTTATATTATAATAATTAACTCTATGATTATTATTTAATGTGTTTTCAGAATAATAATGTATATTATATTATTAAATATAAATAAGATGTTGTAATAATGTAATATGTCCAAAAAAAATTATTATTTGTTTGAAGGTATACTATAATAATTAAATCATGATTAAAATGCATTAATTTTTTTATCAATGTTATTAAATTATAGATAGCAAATTAGTACTTATACAAATATACACGTTATACTATTTTAATCGCATCGTTAATAATATATTTCATAGTCTAAAGTAGAAATAATAATTAAAATCTTGACTAAAATAATAAAATTAAACATGTAACTTTGAAAAGAGAAATAAATTAAGACTTATGAAATGATTCTATTTCATGTTCTGAAATAAAAAGAAAAACGGAAAGAAATATAATAAAAATAAATACCATGTTAATTTAAATTATGTTTCTAAATTTAACAAGGGTATTATAGGTATAGCAAATAAAACTATTAAACACGGTTTCTGTGAAAATAGTAATTAATGAACAAAAAGTTTACATCTACTTAAATGGAAGGTATACGATTGGTATTTAAATGTTAATTACATTAAAAATCAGCCATTAACCAATTACTCCGTTGAAAATTGAATTGATTATCATCAATATACAATGATTATGTTCATAAATACTAATTATTATATACCAATAAATAAATTAAGAAAAATCTAACCATTATTTCTTTTTATTGGTTTTAGATTTTGAGCGGAGCGATGAATGTATTGATTTTACAATGTAGTTGTGTGTTTTTTTTTTATTTTTTTTTTTTGTGTCTGTGTACACGAGAAAGTGTCGAAATAATGCATCAATTTCAAACTATGGGGGTGGTTTCCTGTAGAAAAATGAATCTAGTTGGTACATTGGGAGGTCATTTTTTGAATTTCCCAATAGTTTTCAAAAGCGCCGGGAAAAACCGAAAAAAAATTAAGGAAAAACGGGAATTTTTACGCAAAACAAGTTTTCGATCAAATCGATTTTTTTATATGGTTGTAATTCAAAAACTAATCATTGTAAATTCATGAAATTTTCACCAAATATTTATGTCAGTGTTATCTATATACAGTTAAATTTTCAAACATTTTTGACTTTTTTTGAGTTATTTATAGACCACAGAAATTTTCGATTTTTTTGAGAAATTTTTTTTGAAGTGTCGATAAAAAAATTTTGGATGACCAAAAAGCTTTGAAAATTTAATACAAGGTTCCTTATGAGTTGTTCTTATTGTAGCTAAAAAATTAAAAATCGATAGTCACAATTTTTTTTATAAGCGTTTATAGTTCAAATTTTTACGAAATCTGTGTCGAAAACGCGAAAATTTGCAAGTAATTTTGAAGTTGAAAAATCATAAAAATGTTTGTGTTTATAACTAAGGATTAAAAATACAACACCAAGTGATCCTTCAAGTATCTATAGAGAAAACTCGAAGCATCATTATAATATCATTATATATAATTTCGCGTTTGAATTTTAAATTTTTACGAAATTGCTTTACGATAACGATTTATCCTCAAACGATTTTAAATATTTGTTATTATTCAAAAAGTATAAGTCGTAGATACTTGAAAATTTTACCAGTTATTAAGATTTGCGTTTTCTT